>JBBJBW010000033.1:0-229175 GCA_039645545.1 Dendrolimus houi
AGCCAGACGTTTCAAAAGCAGTGAAGTGGATTACGAAGGCCCATAAACATAAGAACAACAAAAGGAAGAGGTCATCATGCCTATAAAGGCTATATTTGCTTATTTGTCTGCATGGTGAGTAAGGCAGTACACACAGAACTGGTAAGTGATTTAACATCACAGGGTTTCTAATTGCGTTCAAATGCTTTGTTGCTCGCCGAGGTCCTTGCATAGATCTTTGGAGCGATAACGGGACTAATTTTATCGGAGCAGCTCGTGAACTAAAGATTTTGTTGACTTCAGAAAACTCCACTCTTCAAGATGATCTTTCAAAGGCTTTAGCCACTAATAGGACATCGTGGCACTTTATCCCACCACACTCGCCGAACTTTGGTGGACTATACGAAGCTAGAGTTAAATCAATAAAATTTCACCTGAAAAGAGTCATTGGTGACGCTATGCTAACTTATGAAGAATTGTCCACAGTTCTAACCCAAATAGAGGCCTGTTTGAACTCGAGACCTTTGGCTCGTCTCGATACGAGATCGGATGCGATTGAAGCTCTAACACTGGGGCATTTTCTAGTAGGTGAGCCTCTTGTCACAGCCCCAGATTATAATTTTGATTCATCAAATTTATCTTGCCTTCGGCAGTGGCAGCTGACGCAAAGAATGATGCAGAACTTTTTGGAAGCGTTGGTCCCAAGAATATCTTACAAAATTTCTGCATCGGTATAAATGGGCATACCAACATCCTGAACCTGGGATTGGAGATATAGTTTTGATTAAAGAAGAGAACGTGCCACCGTGCAAATGGCTTCTTGGACGAGTGGTTGCGAAATATGTGGGATCGGATAACGTCACTCGGGTTGTTACTTTACGTACAAAAAATAAATGTGAAATCAAACGGCCGACATCCAAGTTATGTATTTTACCTGTGGCAACTTAAATAAAGAAATGTTTAAGTTTTAAGATATTATTATATTACTCTGGTTTCAAAATTGAGATTTATTATTTGCAGTGTTGTGTTGTAAACTCCCAACCAAGGACAAACATTTTTGGTCAATTGCTTGTACACATTATACTCGGTAGCCTGATAGTGGGCGGTGATGGTTTTTAAGGGCAAATTACATTTTGTCCTTAGTGGGCAGTGTGTATAAGTTTCTTTGTACCAAACTAGATGGCGCTGTATGAAATTGAATCGTGCAAACATTTTATTTATATTAGTTGTTGTTTGGCGGACCTTGGGTCCGTACGGTTGTTCTCGGTTCGGTATAAAATAAACATTTTGTATTCAAGCAAGCATTTTATTTGTACTCTTGTAGAATATATAATTATATAATATATATGTATTGCATGCACTTCACTGTTTATTACAAATAGTGTTACAGCCTACAAAAATTAAAACTAAGAAATTTGTAAAAACAATAGCTATTAATAATAATAATATAATAATAATCTTTAATCTTTATTGCCAAAAAAATCTAATACAATAACTTATGGAAGTCCCTGACTCTCGAGCTAGGCGTAAGCCTGTGTTTCGGGAATCAGTGCCCTCTCACAGTAGTATATAGTTTTAAACGCACAACAAATATAAATCGGTAACAGTGTTTTTATGTGTAGTGGGTAAGCGCGTAGATGTGCCTGAGCGCGCGCCCGCCACCATATCACACTTCGTGTGTGTGTGTGTGTGTGTGTGTGTGTGTGTGTGTGTGTGTGTGTGTGTGTGTGTGTGTGTGTGTGTGTGTGTGTGTGTGTGTGTGTGTGTGAGTGAGTGAGTGCGTGTGTGTGTTGTGTATGTGTGTGTGTAATTATGTATGTAATGTACAGTTTCTATTAAAATAAATATATTAAATCAGTGCTTCGGTGGTCGCATAGTCAAGGGTAAGTAGCCAATTTTTTAATTTAATTTTAACTTCCCGACTTGTGAGTTCATGTACATTGATTTGTTTATTTACCTTGTTGTATAGTGTCACAGACATATAGCATTGCTGCCGTCTTGCCAGGCCAGTACGGTACATTGGAGTTGGCAATATGTTAGTTACAGCACGTTTCTTATCACTAGTATTGTTACGTTTTGGTGTAATTTTATGTTGCTTTAGGGTTATATTATATATATATAACTGCCTAACGGTTAACACGTTACTTATCTCATATAATAATTTTGTAGGGAAGCGATAGGGGTTAAAAGTTAACGTTTTTAGTAATGATCTTTGAGCCCTTTCTAATTGAATCATATATGATTTAAAAGCGCTGCCCCAAACAACAATACAGTACCCTACAACTGACTGCACCAATGCAAAATAGACTATACGTAAAATATTAAACTCTGCAACATATCTTAATTTTTTGAAAACCCAAATAAGTTTTCTAACACGTTTTATTAGATTATCAATATGAGCATACCAATTTAAATTTTCATCAACGATTACTCCTAAGTATTTAATGTTGTCTGTTTTAGATATAGAGAGGCAATCACAATGTCCAAGAAATGGAGTTTGGCACATATGTATTTTAATTTGAAAATCATATTGTTTAATTTTAGATGCCGTGAATTGTATGAATTTAGTTTTAGAAATGTTAAGAGTAAGATAATTAATCTGTAGCCACCTATTTACTTTTTGCAGTCCACATTCAGTTATGTATTTAACTTCTTCCCAGGTATCTGCTTGAAATATGAGCGCAGTATCATCTGCGTAGGTAAAAAATTTTCCATTAGCAAGTGGTAAGTTACACAAGTCATTCAAGTACAACAGGAACAGGCTTGGGCCAAGAATACTGCCTTGTGGCACTCCATAAGTGACTTCAACTTCATCACTTATGAACTGTCCAATTTTAACCCGTTGAGTCCTTTCTGTTAAAAAATCTTTAAAGATATCAAGAGCATATCCTCTTATGCCAAGTTTATTTAATTTATCTAATAGTATTGGTACTGCAACAGTATCAAAAGCTTTGGCTAGGTCAAGAAAAACACCAATACATTTTCGTTTAGAGTCTATCTGTAGAGCAACATGATTAATAAGCTGACTGACGGCATCTTCCGAACTTTTAGATGATCTAAAACCAAATTGATTTTGGGATAAAATATCATTACTTTCCAAAATTTCATTAGCCTACTATTCAGCGTCTTTTCCAAGACTTTCGATAATGCTGTAAGGACAGATATGGGACGATAATTTGTAACTTGTTGACGATTACCACTTTTGTGAACAGGCGTTATAAGTGATTTTTAAAAGCGATAGGAAATACTCTTGATTATAACACATATCTATGAGCTTAGTAAGAGGAGGGACAATAACATGTTTGGCTAACTTTAGTAATTTAGCAGGAATATAGCCCCATCCTGTAGCACAGCTAGATTTTAAATTGTTTATTATAGATTCGACCTCAGCCATATCAGGAGATAATAAAACAAATGAGTTAGGGTGAAAGGAATTTCAAAATTAAAATCGGAAGGGTTATAGGAATTGTTAATAGCATTGTTAGTGATTGAATCTGATAGCCTCTTACCTACACTGGAAAAATATCTATTAATATCATTTATGGAAGATGTTCTATCACTTGTATTTTTAATAAGATCTTCCATGAAAGTTTTAGTGTTTGTGTAATTAATAATACTTTTTATTGCATTCCACTTATCTTTGTTCGATTTTGCACAGGTAAGCAAAGATTTTTCATAAATTGATTTAGTTTTATTTAATAAGTTATTACAAAAATTACGATAACGTTTATATGTAATTTGTAGAGTTATATTGTTAGGATCCTTGTTCAAAGATTTATGAAGTTTATCCCTGTGCCGGATACAGCGTAATAAACCAGGTGTCATCCAAGGCTTAATTACCCTTTTCCTACAAGGCGCCTTAATAATGTTAGTATTACTTTTGATAATAGATGAAATAGTAGAAACAAAAGTGGAGGCAGCCTCATTAGCATCTAAGTCAGGTGTTATAAAAGAGAAGTCCATTGTTGTTATTGTTCCACAATTCCATTTCCAAGCTATTGTTCCACACTTTCTGTCAGGGGTTGTTTAAATGTACTTAAAATATTACCTTGTACATTCATTCTCTTCGCTCTCGCCGTTACATAAATTAAAGCAAGAGTTTGTTTCAAAATAATTTTATATTAATTCACTAAGTATGGCGGTAATAAATAGTATTTATGTACGCATAAGTATTTATCTGTCGTTATTAATTATATATGATTACAAGCTGGAAAAGTATTAGCTGGTTCAGCTAAGTTAAAATATTGTCGTTTAATGACAGATTGTCTCTGTGGGATATTTTGTTGATTGGTAAATTCTTGGTTGTATTAGGACAGGGACCTTTGGCTCATTACGGAAATTATATTGCTCTTTCAAATTCTGTGTTTTATTAGTATTTTGTGTGTTATAAGTTCAATTTCATACTTAGATTGTTGAAATTAACAAATTTAAGATTCAAACAGCAAAGTTCCAGAAAAATTAAATAAGACGTCTGTCGTATATCTTAGAAGCACTAAAGACATATTTGGACTAAGGCCCTTGTGTATTACCGCTGATAGAGATCGGGTATACCCTGGCTATGTGAGTATGGACAAGATTCGTGTGTTTCTAAGAAGTAGACATTTAGACACAGGATGTGTAAGACTAATTACATAAATTATTCCCACGGGAATGTTATATAGACTCCTGGGGTCAAGCGGGCGCTCTATTCTCAATGAGGTTTAGAGGGGTTCCTCTCATTGCTCATCATCATTCATTTAGGTTAAGGCTCTCCTTGTTGGGAAGGGGAAGATCGGTGGCTTTACGCAGGTGCACGCTCTCACAAAGTGCTAGGTTTGTGTCGAATTACTGACTGCGAGGTAGACTAATAGTGACAAGCATTTATTGAAAATCTAGCCTGTAATTTTAAGCTATATTCGGTAATAATTCAAATATATAAGGTTTCTTTATTTAAATCCACATATATAATATATGTATATATGTATACTTTATAATATAAAATCCATATAAATATCATAAGGAATAGTGATGGGGAATGACGTAAATATAGAAATGTTAACGTTCAAGATTTTTTTTAAGGTTTAAGATATTTCATAAATTAACAAGGTATGTAAATAAACATTTAATGTCCAGCTATCTTTGCTTAGCAAGCTAGATATTTGAATAATACTTTACGAGATCTGGATCCGTATAAGTAGAATTTTTAATAAGCATATGCCATTTTGACAACAGTTATCTTTTGGGTTGTTCATATTTTATTTCGGTTAACTCCATAAAAATCTGGTATCTGGACTGTGACGATACTCAGCTAGTCAAAAAGGCATTTTTCAATATAGAAATTCAATAAACTCGATATGTGAAATAAAATGTTTATTTCAATTGAATTACGATTAAAAAGATTAATAATATGAAGGAAAATGCGAGTTTAATCACGTTAGTTATTAATCAAATACTATTTAATAGATAGGTTTATGTTGACATATAATGAAAACACAAATATTAGAAATAAATCAAGAAAAACGACATCTAGCGTATATTGACGAAAATCCCCAATAAATCGTTGAAAGACGTGCTTCATTCTCATATAGTTTCGACTCGTGATAATAGATGGCGCTGTAACAAAATATTTAAAGAGTGAATTATTTACATTATGAAAATCTCAAATTCTTCCAGTAAATCGAAGATTAAAGCGTAAAACATGCATTATAAATAATTACTGATATCTAATATACAATAAATTAATAAAATGGATCACCTAGATAGCGTTAGGGAACAGGAACCACAGATTTAAAATCCGTCTAATGATATCTTAAGAACGCTGTATGAAATTCCAATTAACCTCTTCTGGAACAGCAGATTATATAATGCAGAACCTGCTGGTGGTGTAGGTTCTTAATTCAAACACTCCATCAAGGATACATGCGAGTTATTCACATGGCAGCCACTTCAAAATTTGTTCTGAAAGAAATTAATGGGCATATTTAGAAAACCAAATATTAACTAAACACTATGTTAAAGAATGTTAAATAGTGATTTATATGTGCTAAATAACTTGTAGTTTGTAGAGAGGTATTTTGGTATGCATAATTGAAAAAAATAGAGAATATAAATGAAACCATTTACTGTCGTCATACTTTACATAGGAAACGCGGTAGCGCGCACAAGCATTGCTCACGGACATTCTTAATCGACTAAACGACGGGGCGGCCGGCGGTTCCTACGGGGACACGGGATAGAGGAGGGGGTGACCGTACCACCCGTGCCAGGTGCCGGGGCACCGTGAGGCTCCGATGGGACAACGTTGCGCGCTATAACCTCCCCCTCCAAGTCACAAGTACGACCCGTTTGTGACTTGTGTGAACGACGGCATGGGATGAACCAGCATAACGCGTTAAAGCACTAGAATGATACTTCCCCTTAGGAACACCGGCACTATCAACAATCATATAAGAAGTTGGACTGATGACTTGCGAGACACGATACGGGCCTTCCCGTCTAGGAGCAAATTTGCTTGTAAAACCCTTAGATGTGCTGCTCGCCATATGAGTCTTAACGAGCACTAAATCTCCCTCCGTAAAAGGTGAAGATTCTCGTCGGTGCTTATCACCTTCGGACTTGCGCTTATCTTGTTGCTCCTCCATACGTAGCTGTACATCTTGCAAGGCACGAACAAGGTCCTTCAGGTAGGGTGTGATCTGCGGCACGAAGTTCTGCTTCCAGACGATTGCACGTAGATCAGTACCCACTGAGAGCAGAGAACGCATCTCTCGCGCGTAGATCAGGTAGGCAGCTGAATATCCGATCCCCTGATTGTACGCACTGTTAAGTGAAAAACGCACCATCGGTAGAACAGCTGGCCATTTACGGTGTTCAGGACCTACGAGTATAGCAAGTTGCGTTTTCAACTCACGATTCTTACGCTCGGTTGGATTAGCTTTAGGGTGGTAAACTGGAATCAGAGACTGCTGCACCCCTAATACAAACAAAGCCTTTTGCATAACAGCCGAAACAAATTGCGTCTCATTGTCGGAAATAATCCGACGAGGAAAACCATACACCTCCTCCAAAAGAACTCTCGCACACGATTCAGCAGTCGCGTCACATAAAGCGAATAGTTCTATCCATCGACTGGCGACATCTTCTATAAGAAGGATCCACTTCTCGCCACAATCTCCTTCAGGCAAGGGCCCAAAAAAGTCCATAGCTAAAACCTCGAATCTCTGCTGGGGCACTGGAGTTTGAAGCAACCCCGCAGGCTTCAAATTTGACGATTTGTATTTTTGACAAAGGTCACATGACTTTAAATACTGAGCTACATAAGAACGCATATTCTTAAAGTAATAATTTTGTTTGATCTTCTGCAAGGTACGCTCCGAACCCCAGTGTCCAGCAGTGGGCGAATCATGGAGCTCCTTCATTAGCTCCGCCCTTAATGACTCTGGTACCACTAATTGAGGCTCTTCGGATTCTCGACCCGGGTCACAGTGATACAATATACCTTGTGAAAGATAATATCCTCTGTCCGTCTAGCGTAAAGATGCTTCTGGATTATCAAATTGTGCTTCAAAATCTGCAATAATTTTACTAACGTCAGGATCCTTCAACTGAGCCTCTCTAAGATCCCCAGGCTTCCGACGTGGCAGATCTACAATTACAGGACAAATATCACACGAACTGGAACTCAATATTTCTGCTTCGTGGCTCACCGGGCGGCTAAGCGTATCCGCCACCACGTTAACCTTTCCAGGAGTATAATCAATATCCAAATCATAAGATTGGATCTTCATAGCCCATCTGGCTAAACGACCGCTCGGAGTCTTTATGGACAACAACCATTTCAGAGGCTGATGATCAGTCGCTACATGAACCTTACTTCCTTCGACGTATCCTCGAAATTTATCCAGAACCCAGACCAAACCGAGGGCTTCCCGCTCCGTAGTATGGAAATTACGCTCAGCAGACGTTAACAATCTACTTGCGTATTCAATGGGTCGCTCTTCATTGACAGTCTCACCTTGCATGAGCACTGCTCCAATGGCGTACGCACTGGCATCTGTCCGTAAAACAAAAGGCAGGTCAAAATCTGGCTGACGAAGAATGGGGCTGGTGGTGAGCCGGTACTTAAGCTCCTCAAATGCTCGTTGCTCACTCTCCCCCCATTGCCAGCATCTGTCCTTCTTGGTCAGAACCGTCAAACTACGCGCTACGTCGGAAAATTGCGGAATGAATTTCCTGAACCAGGAACAGGTCTGCAGAAACGTCTTTAACTGCTTCAAATTCGTCGGAGGCTTCATGTTTGTTACAGCTTCGACTTTCGTGGGATCTGGCTCGATTCCACGCGAAGACACATGTCCTAGATAATTAATCCTATCCCTAGCAAAAACGCATTTATCTCTATTGGTCTTTAATTTAAATAAGCGAAGACGCTCGAAGACCTGATGCAGATCCTTCAGATGACGTTCCAGAGTGGTCGATATCACCAGGAGATCATCAAGGTAGGCCAGAACACAAACATTCTTAAGGCCAGCCCTCATCCGGTCTATCAGCCGCTGGAAGGTCGCTGGAGCGTTCTTTAAACCGAAGGGCATACGACGGAACTGGAAAGTTCCAAAAGGCGTAGTGAAAGCCGTCTTAGGCCGATCCTCCGGAACTACCATCGTCTGCCAATAACCAGCCTTCAAGTCTATAGTAGACATCAAACAATCAGGCTTTGTACTTTTTAACAAATCATCGATGACTGGAAGCGGGTACTTCTCAGTACGAGTGAAACTGTTAAGTTTCCGGTAGTCCACGCAGAATCTGACTCCCCCGTTCTTCTTTGGTATCAAAACCACAGGCGAAGCCCACTCTGACTCGGCATCCTCAATAATGTCACCTTCCAGCATCATCTCTATTTCTCTTCTTATTACTTCCTTTTTCGCAGGCGTGACTCGATATGGTGGGCTAGCGATCGGGATAGCATCGCCGGTAACAATGCGATGCAGAGCAAAAGTAGTTGGTTCTCCCCCTGGAGCAAAAATGTCCTCATGGGAATTCAGGAGTGTACCGAGCTGCTCACGTTCATCCGACGCAAGGTGGGAACCTTCATCCCCACGAAGACCCACAGACGAACAGCTGATCAGCGGCAAAGAACATGACTCAAACTCAATGGGTTGCGGCATCCGATCGTGTCTCACAAACCATATATTACAATCAAAGTCCAATACCATACCTATATCATTAATAAAATTCATACCTAATAAAGTATCCGTAGCGTTGGGTAACATAATAAAATCTACCATCTATGTTACCCCTCACACGGTAACACTGACATTAGCTACTTCTAAATTTTGCGCACAAACGCGGCCATCGGCAAATTTTAATTCTGTGAAAACATAATGAAACTTATGATTATTCTTAAATAAAAGAGTCCTTAAACTAACACTACCGATACTATGCTTCGCGCCAGTGTCCACTAACACTTTACCACTTGCGCCATAAATTTGAATATCGAGCACAGGGCGCATACGCGAATTAATATTAACGGAACTCACAGACACTGATTTAAACGAACTTTCAGATACTACTGATTATTTTTGTTTACATGTCGGACAATTTGTACGAATATACCCCGGTGTCCCGCACCCGAAACACGTAATCGTACTCGCTCGCGGTTCAGCCTCCAAAACATCATCTTTTACTCTCTTCTGTTTGGTAAGTCTCTGACAGGCATCCCTCACGTGACCATACTGTTTACAGTAATTACACTGTGGCCGTGAACGGAGTTTCAAAACTGTATTAGATTCTGAGCGCTCCGTCCCTGAGTGCGCTAACACGGTAGAAGAGGTGGAAGGCTTGGTTTCCAAAACCACTTGCGGCTGACATTCCTCTAGAATATCCTCGACACGGCGCGTCTGCGCCAACAATTCTCCAAACGTATCAAAAGAGGAACACGACGAACCTTTCCCGGATACGACGGTGCAATAACCCGTAGCTCATGTCCAATTGCACCACTTCGATGAGTGTAAAAGGTGGAAGCTGCGCGATCAATGCACGGATATGACATATGAATAAATCCGTGGCTTCGTTATTCTTTTGCTCTCTATCAAATATCGCACGATAAATTTTGTGTGGCGGTAACCTGGGTCCAAATGTTTGTATCAAAGAGTCGATCGCTGCTTGCCACGTTACTGTGGTATCCTTAACTCCCTGCCACCACGTAGCAGCAAGTCCTGTCAGTAACATAGGCAATCCACGCAGTGCAACATTGTCGTCTATACCTACGCAGGTTTTATACGTCTCAACTGCGTCAACAAAGGCTCTAACATCGTTCGATTTACTGCCGTCAAATCGTGCCGTACATTTAGCAAAATTGCCTGTGTTCTGATGGTTAGTAAAGTAAGATTGCGTACCTGAGCTGTTGTTATGCATACTACTTATCAGAAGCATCAGCTGATCATTCGTCAGAACGAACTGCGGCGTGGCAACACCGACGGGCGGGGCAGGCGGCGCGACAGGTGGCGACGCGCCCGCGGCCGCAGCGGCAGCGCCCTGCGGGGAAGATTCCCGCATCGGCACCGAAACAGACGCTGTGGCATGTACCGAACCAGACCCCGAAGCAAGTGCCATACCAGGCACCGAGGGCGGTACCATAATCCCTTCATCAACGATGACACCGGCTTCCGCCGGACTCGCAGCACGAGATCTCGTCATCCGTCGCGACATAATGAAAGCCACTCGAATATTCCAGAATACGAATCACTATTACGTACACAACATTTACAGTTTATAACTAAAATAGCATTGCACACCAAACTTTTAAATATTATTTTTATTACGAAAAAACGTTCATTATTTCTTTAAAACACCACAGTTCTTCACGGGTATTTGCCGAACGTTGGGCGTTCACTTTGTAGAGAAGTATTTTGGTGTGCATAATTGAAAAAAGAGAGAATATAACTGAAACCATTTACTTTCGTCATACTTTACATAGGAAACGCGGCAACGCACACAGGCATTGCTCACGGACATTCTTAATCGACTAAACGACGGGGCGGCCGGCGTTTCCTACGGGGACGCGGGATAGAGGAGGGGGTGACCGTACCATCCGTGCCAGGCGTCGGGGCACCGTGAGGCTCCGATGGGACAACGTTGCGCGCTATAAGTTTATAGTTCTAATTAAAAATTGGGATATATCTAAGAGACAAATGAATTATTGACTAAAGCAGAATAGGGGAAAAAAAAAGATAACTGTGGAAACATAAAAGGCTATTTGGAGACGCAATCACGCAATCTCCGCGGGTAGGGGGTTATGCGTTCAATGTATGGCCATCCCTTATTCCTCAATTAAGAACTGGTGCCCGGAGAATATAGAACTTTGCACTTACCTCGCAGTCAGTCACCAGCCCACGACAGCGCTGGTTCAGGGGGTCTGCCGTTGCTTTCTCACGTGGCGATACAGATGGCAAAGTCCTTCAACACGAGCCCCGGGGCGCAAGGGATTCAAATACACTGGCTACTTAAATTTATTTAAGGTTGCGGCGAGTGTCCTTGTATTAACTATTGGACGCGGAAATCTTCGATAGCAAATTTTTGCATTTGTAAAGGCAGGTGCGATACCAACTACGTGCGTCGCGGTAGCGTGGCGTTTGGCAACGTACTGGCCCACGCGCAGCGCGAGCGGCGGCAACATGCGGGGTTGCAAGACGCTATAAACTCAAGACACAATTGGTAATTGGGAAATAAGTGGTGCCAACATTACTCCCGCCCTTAAAGGGTTGCCTTTAAAAAGAGAAGGGATGTACTTACTTGTACAAAGCGGAAATATAAAGTATATAAATAAAATAATAGATTATAGCGGATATAGTATGCGTGAGTTACAATACATAATTAAAACAAAAATAAATAAAATAAGCGTAATTAAAAATTAAGGTAAGGTAAAGTGGTGGTTGTTCTTCTAACAACCAACCAATGTTGCGGTGAAATATAGAGAAACTACTGGTTCAGTTGCGGACATAGCCGCACTACAGGACGCAAGAAAGTTCCATTGGTAGTTCGTACTGTATCTACGCGGACAGTGCCATCTTTAGAAGGATGGAGCGTATCTACTATACCTAGCGGCCATGAAAATGGCGGAGTGTTAATAATGATTACTACAACCGTGCCAAGCGCCCCAAGAACAGCAGACAGGTTCTCCCTATCCGGAACTTGCAAAACGTACAGGTAACTATAATAACCGAGGATCCATCGCTTCCAGAAAGGCTTAACTAATTTGACTAATAGAATATGTCTATTAAAGAGCGGTATAACTTTAAATGCAAATAAAAATAAAAGCGAAATTTTAAATAATAAATAATGACTAAATGTGTGCGTGATATTTATGCAAAAAAATGCTATGTGAACCCTAACTTTACGATAACATAAAGGAGAATCTGAAGTTCCTTCTGCATTGACGTAGCCGGTGTGCATAAAGCCTATAGGGACACATCGAACACGAGCGTCCACTACGTTAGCGTTTAACAAAAAAGTTGAACGAAGCTTCGACTTGAAGCGTACATTACGTCGGTGAACGCACTGACGAAGGATGTCATTTGCGAATGGAACCCAGACTTGCCATTTTAATTGCAACAAAGAGCAAAAATACGCAATTAATAAATAGTCCACAGTATCCTGACGCGGTATGATGCCAGGGTGCAGCTTTGGCGGGCTACTGCTACCTTGCATTAATGTATTTCGTAACACGTTGTTTTGTGCGAACTTTAAGTTACAAGCGGTTATACACATAAGTGTACGTAAAGTCGAATTAAGCTGACGAAGTTTTATAAATTTTAATATAACACAATTTCTTAATAATTGGCTCCATAAAGAGGAGCGAGCGGTGAGTGAACGATCAACGTAATTATCATTTGCGCGGGACATTATAGGGATTGGGCGTAATTTATTTTCCGCCTCTTCGTCAAGTACGTGGTCGATACTATTTGGAGGCCACGGAGTGGAAGGTAAATTAGCCCAAGGTGGCCCATAGTTCCACAATAAGTGTGAATTTAGTTTAGCGGGTAATAAATCACGTGACTGACAATCACCATCTATAGCACTGATAGATGCTGATGGGTCATCTGGAGGTGCGGGTGAAATATAATCTTCACGGACATTGTCATTGATTACTAGGTGGTAGACGGCCTGTAACTCAGGCGAAGCTTCTTCAGGACAAGGAAGGCGACAAAGTGCGGTTTTAAAAGTATCGCATAAACTAGAAGTGTCTACATAGGAATGTAAAGCGACCATACTTTGACTACACAATGGGTCACAAGTGGTCTCGCGGTGACTCTCAACGTCACACTGACGCTCAGACTGAACTTGAGAGTAATTCTCAAGCACAATTATATTCTGATAATTGAGCTGAATTAATTGAACTGTCCATGGGCTGAGGTTGCACCACAGAGCAGCACGATGTTACATGTGCACAGCATGTAGTAACAGTTGTAGTGCGCGCACTGCCCATAACTACGTAGCCTAAAACGGTTTCAACTGCCGCTGGCCCGACGGCATCAGAGGTGACGACATTAGGCAGCAGCAGGTGCGGGAATACCGAAGCACCGATGAGCATGTCGATCGGGCCCGGCCGCGCGAACGCACTGTCGGCGAGCGGTAAGCCTTCCAAGTGTGGAAGAGCGGTTAAATTTATAAAAGCGTTAGGTGAACAACCTGTTATGCGATCAACGATTAAAGTTTTGACATTGAATTTAATATTTTTATTAAAGCGAGAATAAAGGATTAATTGTGACGAGCCCTTAATAACCTGTTTGGAACCTCCTATGCCCTTAACAGATGTATAAAGTGTTTCATCAGGTACAATACCTAATCGATTAAAACATTCGTCTGTTATAAAATTACACTGCGAACCACTGTCTATTAGGCAACGTACTGTATGCGCACGACCCGAGCTGTCATAGACAACGACTTGCACAGTTGCAAGCAAAACTGTACAACATTCATCGCTCGGCTGAACTGCGGTTGCGTGCGCGGCAATAGTACTCGACGCGGGTATGGATGTTGAACAAAGCGATACAACATTGGTCCGGTGACTAAGGCTCGGCATATGCGAGTTTGAATTAATATTTTCGTCCAAAATATTTTCTTGAGAATTGCTCCCGGTTGTACTTGCGGGGTTAGAACTGATTTCCTAAGGTGGACTTGAATTAAAATGTAATAGACTGTGATGTATTTTCTTACATACCACGCAATGAGAATTCGAATTGCAAGCGGATGATTTATGTTTTAAGCTAAGGCAATTTATACACGCATTGTGTTCCTTAGCGGTATTAAATCGAGTCTCGGGAGACATGTTATTAAATAAAATACATTTATATAAATGTGAATGATGTAAATTTTTACATAAACAATTAGTTTCATTTACTGTACTAACAAAACTTTGTATTTTTGGAATATTGCTTGAGCGGGGTTTGTTAGTACTTTCAACCCTTCTTGTCGCACTTGACGAAGTAGGGGTGCGTTGTAAAATCTTAGATTGGTTAGTTATAAAATCGACTAAGTTATTAAACGAAGGTATGGCGGTGGAACTATGTTCCATTTCGAAAGATCGAACTGTCTCATAATCGAGTTTTTTCAAAGCGATTTGTAACATAATTAAATCGGATAAATTTTCTAACTTTAAATTATTTAAAGCCCTAGCGGCGGTTACAAAATTATCTAAAAAGTTATCGAAATCATTTGCGGATGCGGAAGTTAATTGTTTGAAATCAAATATTTGATTTATATAAGTCGAAGCTAACATTCGCTTATCTTCATATTTATCAATTAGCGTTTGTAAAATTAAATTATAATTTTCGGCACTCGGCGTAATGCCTGCACAAGCAGTTTGTGCTTTGCCACTAATTTTACCTAAAAGATAATATAGTTTTTCGGAATCCGTAAGCGATGCATTCTCGTGTATAGTCGACCTAAAGCTTGCATAAAAAACCGGCCACGAACGAATATCACCGTCGAATGCGACTAATTCTATAGGAGGTAGTGCGGTCCTATTTCGTGTCAGCGCGGTGTTATGCGATGACGACTCTGACGAGAACTGATTCCTAAGGCACTTGATACGGCTGTACAATGGCTCAAAGGATATCAAACTTTTGTAGCTAGGTTTAGCGGTTGGACTTACTGTAAGCAAACGTTTGTTACAGTTGTCCAAAACCAGTAAATTCCGATCTAAGTTTATCAATATTTGACGTTGCTCCAAGGAAACTTTCTACGGAACTTTTATCACTAGGTTGAATGGATTTATATTCGTCGTATATTTCTTGGAAGTATTCAAATATTGCGTTACGCTTACTTTCCAAAATAGTTAATTCGGCATCTACTACCGAAAAATCTTTACTTTTACTTGTCATTTTGAGTATTCAATAAGTAAATTATATAGAAAATACAAAATAAGTATGCGGGTTAGCTTAGTAATTGCAATGCAGTAGCCGGTCGAGTGTAAGCGGTGACCAACCCAGGCGATGCGACTTATGCGATTACAAACTACCTACAGAGTGAGATTTAAATATATAAATTTATGAATTTTGCGTGTTAAATTATAAAATAAACGTATAATGCGATATGACATTAATATAATCAATAATGTATAAGGATATATACGTATATAAGGCGGTAATATAAATATAAATGCGATAAATATGGGACAAATAAGGTGCAACACCTATGCGGTGTATTGAATATGAATACAATGTACTTTCCTAGCAATTAGTATAAGTTACATGTATATTGCGCTATCCAATACTTAATAAACTTTAATAATTACAAGTTTATTATGGCTGCAATAGCCTTAAGCGGTGAAATTATATAACAAAGGGGTATAAAAGTAATTTAATAGGGCGGTACGAGTTGGAATTGGGATAGATAAAACCTATAAATGAGGTATATTCAATTACAAAATATATCGAAGGACCAGTATAGGGATACAATAAAGCGGTATATGGCTTAAAGGTGCCAAAATAAAGATATATACGGCTCGAAGGAACCAAAAAAGAATGGAGACGCAATCACGCAATCTCCGCGGGTAGGGGGTTATGCGTTCAATGTATGGCCATCCCTTATTCCCCAATTAAGAACTGATGCCCGGAGAATATAGAACTTTGCACTTACTTCGCAGTCAGCCACCAGCCCACGACAGCGCTGGTTCAGGGGGTCTGCCGTTGCTTTCTCACGTGGCGATACAGATGGCAAAGTCCTTCAACACGAGCCCCGGGGCGCAAGGGACGCAAATACACTGGCCACTTAAATTTATTTAAGGTTGCGGCGAGTGTCCTTGTATTAACTATTGGACGCGGAAATCTTCGATAGCAAATTTTTACATTTGTAAAGGCAGGTGCGATACCAACTACGTGCGTCGCGGTAGCGTGGCGTTTGGCAACGTACTGGCCCACGCGCAGCGCGAGCGGCGGCAACATGCGGGGTTGCAAGACGCTATAAACCCAAGACACAATTGGTAATTGGGAAATAAGTGGCGCCAACACTATTATATAGAAATAATCAAACTAGGAGTTGAACCTGATGTAAATAAATAAGGCGAGATGTATGAAGGGATGAGATTCTATAGAAATAATCTGAATAGGGTCGTATAATTGAAAATATTAGTGAAAATAAAAAGTAAGCTAGTCATGTTGACTTCGTATTTAAAATGAACATAGTAATGTAACTACTTCAATGAAGCAAAAATAAGTGTCAAAATTAAAGATATTATTTTAGATAAGCATTTTCGAAGATTAAATATCGAAATTACAGGAATAAATTGATAACAGAATTAATATATTTAAATTTATAAAAAGAGGGTAGGAAATAATTTACCTTGTTTAGATTAACCACATAATTAATGATATTTAAACAACATGTTGGAGCCAAATTGTAAATCATAAATAAGTTAGAGAATTTCGATAGTTAAAACATCTGAAAAGGTGCAAAGGTAACATAAATTAGTAGATTATTAGAAAGCGTGTGAGATACGATTACCGAAAGTTAGGGGGCGGTGCTTGAGTTGTTGTTCAGATTTTGGTAAATATATTCGAAATTAAGAGGATTAAGGGTTATTTGGATATGTCAGGGGATTCTATTTGGGTTTCAAAAGGATTCTAAACATATATCTTATGTTAGGATAGTTAGGGAAGATTGAAAATGCAGAAATTAAAATACTATCTTCTGATTGGCGGAGAGAAATGGTGTGATTTAAGAGAGAGGGGTAGAGGGGTATGGGGAAATAGTGGAAGGAAAAGGTCAAGGAAGAGATATAACAAGGAGGTACAAACATGAAAATGGACAGTTTATCTTAACGCGAAGTGCGAGGTGGAAACTCTGCACACCTGGACACCGAGTCCTGGAAAATCAAAAATAAGGCGAAGCGCTGCCCGTGTCAGTACCGAGATTTAAATAGAATATATAGAGCGATTAATTTCTGCTCTCGCGTGTCGGTCTTCAGAAGCCTCCGTTGGCTAAAAATCGGTGTGGTTAACGTATTATTCATTCTTATTGAGTTAGAGGTCTCTTGGTTTTAAAATTCTAAAAATTATTAGTAAATTAAAATCAATATCAGATTAGTTTAGGCGATTCAGTCGGAGTTCAATAAAATTTAAACACTAAAAGGGGAGTCTGATAAAATCTTTAGATTAAATAAATTCGTAAATTTTAGGGTTAATAGATAAAATTTGTAAAGAATTATCGTGAAATTTTAATCTAAAAATTATCAATAGTATAATTATATAAGGTAAAATAAAAGCATTTAAATTGTTTTTCACGGGAAAATGTGGGGCCAAATTATGGGTCTTTAAAAGCTTGAATTCTGTAAATCAAATGTATTAAATAGGAAGGCAAATATTACAAATAAAATTACATAAATAATTGCCAAGTAAAATGATTTAAGACTGTTAAATATTGCATCATCTTATGAAAGAAAGAAAGAAAAGTTCATTCGAAGAAATAGCGACGTAATTACTTTCGTTATACATTATTATACCCAGAGCATATTTTGAGTGTGAACAAGGTTTGCATTTAGCATATTGCTGTGCCGGAATTATATCCGACACAACGCTGATTTTCAGTGCAAACCTTCCTTTAAGAGGCTTTGTAGACCTGATTCAAATCGGTGTTTCAGAAAATCAACCCCGTACGGCCGATATTTACTTCGTTGAAACAGCGCGTAATAAAAGTTCGAGCGTGGCGAAATATTGCAACTGAACATACCTACGCGCACCGTGTCCATACCAACTTGATTCAATTTATTTCATTCTAAGGCTGCCGAGCACGAGAGCGAGACAAAATATCCTAAAGTGAGACAGATCGTTTATAAGCTTAATAGGTATTGAAATTTCGACACAACTTCATAAGCGTCTATAGCTCAACGGTTCACCGAGCGCAATAGTAACTAAGAGGTACAGGGTTCGAATCCTCGGGCTATGTGTTTCTTTTTATTTTTTAATATTTTTTAGAAGAGTAAACTTTATTAAAATGATGTAATTGTATTATGGAACAACAATGAATCCATATATAGGTATATATATATTAATATAGTTGCGAAAGTAACTGTCTGTCTGTCTGTTCCCTTTTCACGGAAAAACAACTGGACCGATTTGGCTGAAACTCAGTATATATGTGTGTAGTATATATATATATATATATATATATATATATTCGATGCCGAGAATGAATATAGTATGCATTTTATCCCGGAAAATGTAATAGTTTCCGGGATAAAAATATATTTGTCTTTCTGTTTGTTCTGCTTTTACGGAAAAAATATTACGATTTGGCTGAAATTCGGTATATATGTAATTTAATAATGACGGTGAATAAGAGATACTTTTCATCCCGGGTAATGGGATAGATGTATGTAAAGGTTATCTCAGAAAGTAGAACAGGTTTTTTTTTCAGTCATTTCGGTCATTTCATTTTATCATTTAGGCCCGTTCGGCCATATATTTTCATCCCGGAAACTATCTCATTTTTCGGGATGAAAAATATCTCTTGGCCGCCCTCGATATTAAAACTACATATGTACCTAGTTTCATCCAAATCGGTTCAATAGTCTTTCCATAAAAGGATAAAAAAAGTGGAGCATGATCGGCATATTAGTAGTTACGATGTAGCTGGAGAACTGGAAATTGACCACAAAACGGTTTTGGTGCATTTGAAAAAAGATGGCTACACAAAAAAGCTCGATATTTGGGTGCCTTATGAGCTCACTGAAAGAAACCTAATGAACCGTGTACTCATTTGTAATTCTTTATTACGACGTAATGAAACCGAACCATTTTTGACGAAGCTGATAACTGGAGTTCTAAAGTGGATCACGTACGATAAGAAAGTGCAAAAAAGATCGTGGTCGAAGGCCGGTCAGGCTTCACAGACTGTGGCAAAACCTGGGTTAACTCGCAACAAGGTGATGCTGTGTGTATGGTGGGATTGGAAGGGCATTATTCATTATGAGCTGTTACCGCCAGGCAGGACCATCGATTCGAAACTGTACTGCGAACAACTGATGACATTAAAGCAAAAAGTTGAGAGAAAGCGGCCGGAATTAATCAACAGAAGGGGTGTGGTTTTTCACCATGATAACGCTAGACCTCGCACATCTTTAGCCACTCAGCAAAAATTACGAGAGTTTGGCTGGGAGGTGTTAATGCATCCGCCGTATAGTCCTGACCTTGCACCTTCAGATTTTTACTTGTTTCGGTCTCTGCAGAATTCCTTAGGCAGTGTCAGGTTAACATCACGAGAGGACTGTCAAAACCACTTGTCGCAGTTTTTTGATCAGAAGCCCCAAAATTTTTATAGCAATGGGATCGCGTTCCTACCTACAAGATGGCAAAAAGTTGTCCAACAAAATGGCACCTACATACTTTAGTCAAATGTAAATAAACTTTATAAAAAAACCTTTTGAATTTTTATATAAAATGCGAAGATAATAAATAATAGAGTAATATTCTTATTTCATTTCGTTTAAATCTTTGAAGTCGGTAGCCGCTGTAGCCGCGGCCGCTCGCGCCACGGCGACCTGCGCCCGGCGCCCGCGGACGTGGTACATTGCTTCCTCCTGTTTGACTCGATTCTCCTCGGCGGCGTCGACGAAAGAACGTGCCGCGCGAGCGCATGCAGCTTGTTGTGCTATTTCTATGGCTTTAGGCAGGGTGAGAGACGCTAATTCTTGTTCAAATAAGCGATCTCTTTCTGGACCTGCCCTGAGCCCCAACACAAATCTGTCTCTGAGCACTGTATCTAATTCAGCAGCACTAAAGTTGCAATATATCGCCAATCCTCTAAGTCGTGCCGCCCAATCTTCTATGCTCTCGCTGTCAATTCTCACAGCATCATAGAATTTTGCTCTGTCGGCAAAAGTCGAGCGTTTTGGTTCAAAATGGTTATTTAAAACGTCAATTAGTTCCGACCAGGTGACATCATCTAAACTCCGTGGATGCACTAAATTTTTAGCAAGACGGTAAGATTCGTCTGAGAAATGCGTTAATAGTACTGCACATCAGTTATTCGGTGGTATCACATTCAATTTTATAAAATTGACCAATTTACCGAAAAAAATCTGCCATTCTTGACTCTTATGGTCAAAAATATTTAAATTACCGATTATGGTAGCCATCTTGCCACGCGCGCGAGGGCAAGTACTCGTCGCCAGTGATGTGTATTAAGCGGATAAATGATACGACCGTTTGCGAAGAGAACAAATTTATTACTGGCTCGAGGGGGGAGGGCGGCCACTGTACATTACATTATCGCAATTTTCGTGGGCCACCACGAAATCGTCAAAATATGTATATGTTTTCAAATAAAAATCATTCGAATCAAATAGAAGATAACTGTTCAGTTTCTAATTACATTTCTTTAGTGCTAGTTTTATATTCATGAGACTAGATGTCGCCACCGTCGAATTGCATCGCGGTATGGTTCGCATTTTTTGCATGACCATACTTGTAATGTTAATTTAATAAATTGTCTACCCACATTCGCCCGTTGTCGTTCGTCGCGCGCGCACGTCTCCCGCTCCGCCTCGGCTGTCCGTTATTCGTGTTCGTTGTGTTCGTTCGTTCACCCGGTCGATCTGTGTTTTTTCTGTGACAGTGCAGTGAAAAGTGCGTCATCAGGTGGTTTTTCCACCAAATCGTTCGTCCCCCTCAGGGACAATGGACGGCGCGGAGCTCTCTCCATTGCTGTTGGAGGGTTTGCTGTCGTTTTTACGACAGCAATTCCCTCAAGCGCTCGACCAATTTTTGAGGACTCCGGAGTCCCAATCAATGGCGTCCGTTATCTCGGAACTTAATTTCGAGAAACCCGTGTCCTGAAAGTTACACGTGCAAGGGGCCCCCGCACCCGCATCTGCCACGACCACCGCACCCCCCGCGACCACCGCACCCCCCGCGACCCCCGCTACCGCGCTTATCGCTGACCACCTGCGCTCTGCCTTAGCGCCCGCGCCCCCCGCGCCCCTCGCATCCGTACCCGCCGTTTTACCGGCGCGCCCGCCGCCCGCACCCCCGCTCAACGATGCCCACCGTGTGGCACCAAAATCACGCGCCTCGTTTTCTCGCGGTTCCGCGTCGGGACAACCGCGATCGAGCTCCGCGAGTTCGACGACATCGCGTTCGCGATCGCCCATACACCGCGTAATCGATTCTCGTCGAGAAATCGAATTATCTCCTGACGGTCCACAATACCTCAGGGATGCCCCTCTTCCACCGGCCGATAAAATCACCCCCATGGATGTCGCGCCTCCCGCGAACATCCCCTTAAACCACGAGGACGATGACGGTTTCATAACCGTCATCGTCATCGTCAACGGTGTCAACCGACTCCCCGGAGCCACCGAGCTGCATTCTCTGCGGCCAAGCGGGTCACCCCGCTAACTACAGAGGCTGTCCTGCCGCCCCCCGACCCAAACGTAAGGTCGGAAAGGGCAACGCCCAAAAAGGCACTAGAAAAGTGCCGAACAAACCCGCATTCGTGGCGGCCCCCCCTCCAGTGGTAAATCACTGGACGGGTCTTCCCACGACGGAAGCGTTCCCTCCACTAAGGACGCGCGCCCCAATTTTGGCCGGCCTACCCCCAGCAACCCCTGCCCCCGCCCCCATTTTAAAAGCACCTTCTGGGCCGTCACCCCACCACTCTTTAGCGGAGGACTTAGCCTTGGCGACTAAATTCGCCAAGAACTTGCCTTTCGACCTAGCAGAGGTCCAACTCTTGGCTCGAAAACTGAAACAAGTTGCAGAGTCTGATCAACCCTCCCTCCGGGATCAACTCGTGATCGAAATGGATCACGCGTACCTCCTCCAGGTACTTAGGTCGTTATAACTAAACAACCTAGTTAAATTATTGTTACCGGTAACAAATGGCGCATGTAGGTAGAAATAAACCACGCTCATTGACTCTGGCGACTTATAACGCCAACGGCCTTCGAAACCAGCGCGACTTGGTCCATGACTTCTTGGTTACCAATCAAGTAGATATACTACTAGTGCAGGAGACCTTCCTGAAACCGAGTGAAAGAGATCCAAAGATCTCTAACTATCGGGTCACTAGACATGACAGGATAGGCCGTGGTGGCGGCACCCTGATCTATTTCAGAAGATCTCTACACTGCATGCCTCTAGTCACCCCACCACTAGTAGGTATGGAGGTATCCGCCTGCAGACTAGCAATGACTGGCCACCAACCTCTAGTCATAGTCTCAGCATACCTCGCGTGCCAGAAAACCCTTATTAAGAAAGACCTAGAAGCCCTATTCAACTTAGGCCCAGCTGTTATAATAGCTGGAGATCTGAATTGTAAACACGAACAGTGGAATTGCAATACCACTAACCCCAATGGCACAGCCCTAATAAATATATCAGACAATCTTTTGTTTGATATAATAACTCCCATGACCCCCACACGATACCCCCCCCAACCGCGACTGGGGGACCTCAAACACTCTCGACCTAGCATTACTGAGGGGCGTAACTCTTCAGTTCCATTCGATCGAAACGATGCACGATATAGACTCGGACCATCGCCCGGTTATCCTCAAATTAGGACCACAGACGGACCAGACATCTGAAACTAGGACCTCTGTGGACTGGTTGAGACTTGGGGACCTCCTCAAGGCAACCGAATCACAAGACCTGGACCGCATCCCGGACCACATCGAATCCCGCCAAGACACGGAGACGGCGATCGAGGCCCTCACCAGCCACCTTCAATCCGCAGTGCGAAACTCGTCCAGACAGGTGCCAGTGGAGGATGACCGCCACTTATGCCTGCCGGACGAAGTGAGGGTACTGCTGAGGGAAAAGAGAGCCGCCTCCAGAGCTCACGACAGATATCCCACCGAAGACAACAGAGTCCGACTCCGCCAACTAGAGCGCGAGGTCAAACTACGTATCCGGGAAGTCAGGGAACAACGTTGGGACAGAACGTTGAGAGATATCGAACCAACTCACCAGGCGTACTGGAAGCTGGCTAGAGCTCTCAAATCAGATACCCTCACTGTCATACCCGCGCTAGAAAGAGCCGACAACACCGAGGCGTTCGATGATGAGGAGAAAGCCGAATGCCTTGCTCAGAGTCTAGAGCTTCAATGCTCCCCACTACACAAAACGTCGACCAGTCACACCTGACGGAGGTGGACTCCGAGGTCGAACGTAGATCCTCCTTACCAGCGGAAACCACACTCGACCCAGTCACGGTCGAAGAAGTGCAAGATCTGATCAAGTCCCTCAAACCGCGAAAGGCCCCAGGGATCGATGGTATTAACAATCGCGTCTTAAAACTCCTCCCCGGCCACTTGATTATAATCTTAGTGAGCATCTTCAATGCCGCCATAACAAACTGCTCTTTCCCCGCGATCGGGAAGGAAGCAGACGTCATCGGTATTCACAAGCCTGGAAAACCGGCTAATAAACCGTCCAGCTACCGTCCAATCAGCCTACTGAGCACACTCAGCAAGCTTTACGAGAGCAAACATCTACTACCCGATGAGCAGTTTGGATTCCGTGCCAGACACTCATGCGTCCAACAGGTGCACCGCATCACGGAGCACATACTATCCCACTTTGCCCATCGCCCTCGCCCTATAGGAACAGCCGCACTGTTCCTTGACGTAGCTAAGGCCATCGACAAGGTCTGGCATAACGGTTTGATTTACAAGCTGTACCAGTTCGGTGTGCCAGACAGACTCGTGCTCATCTTGCGAGACTTCCTCCTAGGCCGTAGCTTCCGTTTTCGAGTGGAGGGAACACGCTCGTCCCCTCACCCACTCACAGCCGGTGTACCACAGGGCTCGGCCCTGTCTCCACTACTCTTCACGCTGTACAGCAGCGACATCCCAAAAACTCCAGATGTAGAGTTGGCCCTCTTCGCGGATGACACCGCACTCTATACATCAGATCACAACCGACAAATGGCTTGCGTCCGGCTACAGGCAGCTGTAACAGAGCTAGGCGAATGGTTTCGCAAATGGAGGATAGAGGTGAACCCGGAGAAAAGCGCAGCAATGTTCTTTTCCCCGGGCACACTTCGCTCTCCCAAACGCGCTTGCCTTCGCTTAAAAGCCATCTCGCTCTACGAACAAGAGATCCCCTGGGCAAAGTACACCAAATACCTGGGTGTCACCCTAGATCAGAACTTGCGCTTCAACGAGCATATAACTATAGTCCGGAATAGAGCGCGATTTGTGATGGGTCGTCTAGCACCTATGATAGATAAACGAAGCAAAATGTCCCTCAGACACAAGCTTACTCTATATAAAACATGCATCCGCCCGATCATGACATACGCGAGTGTGGTATTCGGCCATGCCAAGCCTTCCCTTTTAAAGAAACTGCCAATCGTTCAGAATAAATTCATGCGCAGAGCCGTCGGTGCTCCCCTCTATATGCGTAACGTCGACATCCACCGCGATCTGGAGCTTCCCTCCATCAAAAACTACATTACGTCGCTCTCGCATAAGTATTTCGATCTAGCGCCGCACCATCGAAATCCCCTCGTCGTGTCCGCGTCCGATTATAAGCCTCGACGAAAGGCTCTCGTGCGACGACCGCGTAACATCCTCACGGACAAGGTCGACGGTATCACAAAACGGCTGGCTCGGATCAGCCCGCCCGCGGTTAGGACGGCAGGCAGGCAGGCACCGACAGACAGACACAGACGGCGGCGTCGACGCCGCCAATCACGATCTCTCCACGTCCCCGCGAGGGACGCCAGGAGACACAGCCCCCCCATAGGATAGACTAGGCGTGTTGCTGGGAAGTTTCTTTCGCCGTTTCTTCTCTCCCAACCATAACACGTTGCGAAACGGCAGTAAGATAGTATAGGCCACCGCGAACCGCCGATCCTGGTCCGCCGGGATCCTTCCTCTCGGGCTTTATATTACCCGTCGCCCGCTCTCAATTAGTGCATTGTGTCGCCCTATGGTGGGCATCATTAGATTCATCCCCCTCTCATGGCAACAGTCCAGCCGAGGTGAAACTCCTAGGAGCCCCCTCGAGCAAGTTGCCCCAGGCTCGAGCGCCTTCGCTTCGCAAAGGCACTCGCCCCGAAAACCCCGGTAAAGTTGTGAGGTCTTCGGACCAACAACATAAAGTCAAGTCCAATAAAAAAAAAAAAATTGTCTACGATCTTTCGGGTGTTTTATTTACAAACCCGGGCTTTGATACCTTTGGACAGGGTCCCTCAGAGTCGGATCGTTTTTGAAGAAAATTGTTGGTACCTATTGTATTGAAATAATAAGTGTTGTGCAGTCATGTGTTCTAAGTGATGTGATAGCAGCACCATCTGGCGGACAACTAAGCAACCTAAACGGTAGTATACTGGACTAAAACTGTGAGTACTCTTTTGATTTTTAGTGAAAAAACAGACTTGTGAAATTTTAAAGTGTTGATTAGGACTTAGAATAATTCGTGAAAAAGCGACGAGACGAGGAACCTATGCCAAATTTTAGAACTGTATACATGTTCTAAAACACTTAGAAAAATTTCACCCTCAATTGGACTTGGAAAAATTGGCATCACTTGGGACTTAGAAAATTTCAAATAATTTTGAACTTTGAAAATTTTAAATTGATTTATACTTACAAAAAACAATTGCGTGAACTAGACCTTACAAATTTTGATTGATTTGGACTTAGAAAATTTTGGATTGATTGTGACTTTGAAAATTTGAATTAATTGGAACTTAGAGAAGCTATTACTGGATATTAAATGGCAAAAATGGAAGCAGAGTTAAGAGTAATGGATGACTTGAAAAATCAAATAGAAAAAGGGAGATATAATTTTAAAAAATCACCAAAACATAGACTTACGGAATCATACGTCATTGCGAGATTAGAAGGTTTAGAAGAATTAATAGCCAGATTTTCTAAAAGACATGAAAGTATTATTAGTACATGTGTCGACCTAAATAAACCTAACTCCTTTTGTCCTTTTAAACCCTTCCCTTTCCATAACCTCGGCAAAAAAAAAAAAAAACGAAAAGGAAAACCCTGAAGATGTCAAGAGACGGCGCCATCTGTATACGCGGTCGATTGAAAAACGTCAAGACTGTCAACAAAAATTCTCTCGCTCTCAACCGACACTTACGTGCAAACAAAAATCGAAAAATATTTAAAATTATCAACTGTGCGGGGTCCAGGTGCGAGGATCAAAGGCCGGGTAAGTCCCTTTTCCTTCCTTGCCCTCACATATTACATAACGAAAATATTTACCATATTTTGTGCTTACTTCGAGCGCGAATGTCTTGTTCGTTTTTTGGGTTCAATTTCATAAGAAAACTCCAATATACAGTTTCATTTCATTGCAATCATTCTCTAAAATCAATATTCAATCATAGTTTAACGTTTTCCAGGTGTAAATTACTTGCATTTCATCAATCTATACTTAAAGAAAAATTTCATATCTACCTACTTAAACTTTAGTACTAATCGTTTTATATTATAATACAATGGCTCTAAACGAGAACTCATAATTATTACTTCTTACTACGCGAAAAGAATACATATTTCGCGAAATACAAATATTATACGATTTGCCGAATGATATTTTAATAAAAAATAAAACTGGTATAGGAACATTTCAAAGTAGATACAAACGTATTGAATCTATTCGTTTAGAATACATAGAAGTAGTAAACGAAATTAATAAATTAATCCTAAAAATGGATCCAGAACAAACAATTGACTACAAATGTGTAGAATCTTTCGATACATTGTACTATGCCGTTCATGCCGCAGCGCAGGAATTATTTCCGTCTGCGTCGCCCGTGGATCGAGGTGGCGGCACCGGCGCGCCAACCTCCGCCAGCGCGGTAACAGACGCAACGTTAAAACCTAGCGCTCAAGCAAGGCTACCTAAAATTGAATTGCCCAAATTTGATGGAAACATAGAATTATGGCAAACCTTTTATGATACATTCTTATCACTTATACATGATAACCTAAACTTGTCTGCTATTGAAAAATTCCATTACCTATTGTCTAGCCTTTCAGGATCAGCCTTGTCGGTGGCTAAGGGGGTGCCAGTAACAGCAAACAATTATAGCATAGTTTTTGATGCTCTTGTCAACCGTTTTCAAAATAAACGTATATTGGCAACTAATTATTTAAATAAAATTTGTAATTATCCAACAATGAAATTTTGTAACTTAAATGATTTGAGAAACATGACTAGTGTACTATATGAATCAGCTAATGCTCTCAAGGCTATTGGTATCCCAGACTTGGGTGAATTTATTTTATTTTATTTAGCTTCATGCAACCTGGATAATGATACCCGTAAACGTTTTGAATCTCAAAGCAATAAACAACTTCCCACTTTTGAGAGTTTACTAAATTTTTTACAAAGCTATGTCAAGATATTGGAGGCAAGTGAACCTAGTGTTACACGAACACATCACATGATCAATCCGCAAAGGATTCAGCAGCGAACACTTAACTATAGAAATGCAGACACTCGTACCAGGACTTACAATCAAGAAAAACGTTCTGTGTCTTTGCCAGTTAATGCAGATACGTACTCAGATTCGAACACAATTAATGTGGAATCGCATACATACCCAGGGCCGTATTTGGATTGTATGACACCTGAAAACACAGGGCCATACTTGGATTCCATGTCATATTCTAATACAGGGCCGTACTTGGACTCTATGTTATGTAACAATGCAGGGCCACACTCTGATTTCGAACTATACCAAGAAGCAAACCCAAATTATAATTTGACATGTGAGCACCCACCCACGGGGACGTACTCAGCTGCAGTTTCATACAATATCAATAAATTTCGTGACTGTGTTTGTTGTGGTTTTTCTCATCATGGTATTTATAAATGTCCGTTATTTTATGCTTACAATTTGATGGGTCGGAAAAAACTTGTTGACGCAAAACAACTTTGCACTAACTGTCTACGTCCAAACCATAGTGTTGATAAGTGCCAGTCAAAATCTAATTGTACTAAGTGTAATGCACGCCACCATTCTTTGTTGCATGAGTCTCATCCAGTGATAGGCGCAACTAATAAGTCCAGTAGTGAATTAGAACCCTCTACGCTGTCATTAAACTCCGCGGTTACTATTAACTCCATGTAAAGTACGCGTGCGTTGTCCGGGGGGTACTATAAAAATTCGTGCCCTTATTGATAGCGGGGCGCAAGACTGCTTTATGACAACCGCTTGCGCAAGGCGTCTCGGTTTACCCATTCGACGATGTAATATTACCGTGGCAGGCTTAGGTCAAAACGCCGTGCATAAAATCCAGGGTATAACATCATGTTCAGTACAACCACAAGATGTTGATAATCCAAGTTTTGATATTAACCCAATAATTATGGATACAATAACTAATAAGATGCCGTCTATAGAAATAACTCCTGATGTTCGAAAATCGTGTGGGCATTTAGTATTTGCTGACGAAGAGTTTGATAAACCGAACGATATCGATCTGCTTCTGGATGCGGAATTATTTCACGAATTCTACGATGGGCGTCGTCTGGAATTGGGTCCTGGTCTCCCAGTTGCATTGCATAGTGTGTTTGGTTGGGTGATTACTGGTAAATTGCAGTCAAATCATCGACCTCCACATAATACAACCTCTTCGCTTTTAACCACACTTGCCCTGGACCAGACAATAAAGCGATTTTGGGAAATTGAAGAACCACCGGTTGTTTACGCTTTGGTTCAATTTTGTTACACAAAATTTTGAGCACAATCAATGTATTGAAATTGGAAGGACACAAAGGGAACTCACCAGATCTCCTTCAAATGATTATACGGCACTTCTTCAATGTTATTATATCCTATGGCCACTATTATTAAGTTTGATAAATATTTTTAGTATTTGAAGCACTACACGATTTTAATTAAAGTATTTTGTAATAATTGTTTCACTTTATTTTTGAGATACGAACAGAGAATAAAAAGCACTACCTCCTTTCTTCCGTAGATTTCTTCTCACCCAGTGAGCAAGGTATATTTGGCTCAAATATAGGGAAGTATGTAGGAAAGAAAGGGATGGACAATTACACGTCATGTACTCGAGCAAAGTTATTGAAGTAAATAATGAGGCAACGGTTTATGTATTATACAACCACAATTGCACATATCAAATTTATAAAATGTGGAATTTACTTTTAATATTAATTTAATTAGTAAATATTATAAATGGCGTAAACACCGGTGGTAAAAATTAAAAACCCGGACGATGAAAAATGTGAACAGTTGTATTCTAAGTTAGTGACTCGGAATCCAGATGGTAGATACGTAGTTCCTATATTGCTTAAGGAGCCCACTGATGTCTTAGGAAACTCGTATAGTTCAGCCTTAAAACGTCTCTTCAATCTTGAGAGACGGTTCGTTCATAAAATAGTGAGTTAAAAGAAAATTATATTAACTTTATGCGGGAATATTCTAATTTAGACCACATGAAACTCGTCGTGCGATCCATGCGTACCTCAAACATCATACCTCATCATTGTGTCGTGAGACCAGACAGTTCTACTACAAAGCTCAGAGTTGTATTTGATGGTAGCGCGAAGACTTCCAATGGAAAGGTACTAAATGATCTTGTTTATATTGTCCCAAAACTCCAAAATGACATAGTGGATATAGTCACAAAATTTAGAATTCCAAAGATTGTGTTTACAGCAGATATTTCAAAAATGTACCGAAACATTCAACTAAGACCTGAAGATCGAATTTATCAGCATATCCTATGGCGTGATTCCACAATTGATCCTGTTAGTGAATTCGAACTTGCCACGGTTACATATGGCGTGAGTAGTTCGCCTTATTTAGCCATTCGCACTTTACATCAACTAGCGGATGACCATGGAGCGCAATGGCCTCAGGCGGCTGCCATTCTTAAACACGATACATTCATGGATGATATTACTGCTGGAGCGCCTTCTTTGGAAGAAGCTGTTAAATTAAAAACAGAACTGCTTGACTTACTTGTACTTGTATTCTTTTTCTAATATTTTATTGTGGAAAGTGACAATAATCTATGATATTTTATATACAGTGTTATTGTGTGTTTTTGTTCGTATTTTTAAAACTTAAATCTACAAGATACGCTAAGCAACAAAAGTGACATTTTATTGTTCGAATATACAGATAATAGTGATTTAATAAAAACAATTATCGAACATTATTAAGTGCTCTTCAGATAACGGAAAATAGTGCATAATTGATTGTCAAATTCACAATAATATTTATCACCAACATAAATCTTTGACATACAGCACCATCTGTTGTGTAAGTGAAAATTCAAGTCGATCGCTTGTACGTTATTGAACTATTGAATAATGCCTTCTGAGAGATGTGGTACTTGCCGTAAATTTATTTCATCTACAGATGGCATTAGGTGCACAAAATGTAACATACCGCAGCATAGAAATTGCGTAGCGCTCCCGGCCAAGGGCAATGTGGCGGCTGCCTGGAGGTGCCCTGACTGCAGAAAGGGAGATTTAAGAGGAAATAAGGAGGGCACACCTGCGAGTGTCGGGTCAATGTCAACTTATGAAGACGCTAGTCAGTCTGACAGCAGTCCCACATTGTCAATGCAGAGGGGAGAGATCGACCCAACGGAATTCACTAATAAAGACTTAATGGAGGAGATGCGAGTGATGCGCCGCGATCTCTTAAGTTTCCGAAAGGAAATTTCAGATCTGAAGATCGAGGTGCACTCGTGTATTAGCCGTATTGATGAACTACAAACACGGATGGAGGCCTTGGAGAACCGTTCCTTAGCACAAAAGGAAATACCACCTGATGTGAATGGGATCATTAACCAGCTCAGAGCGGACCTCAATGATCGTGACCAGGATCTTCTTGGAAATGATTTGGAAATAAGAAATATTCCCGAAGAGAAAGCTGAGAATCCCATGCACCTGATTGTGTCTGTTGCAGGGAAGTTAGGTGTTAAGTTAGAAAGTCGGGACATCGTCAGTGCTGAAAGATTAGGCAGCCGATTCATCAACGCAACAAACCCTGAAGGAACAACGGTGCCGCGCCCTCGCGCTCTCGTAGTGCGCATGACACGACGTGACGTCCGGGACGAGCTGTTACACAACGCCAGAGTCCGGCGTAACGCAGACACGGGTGACATTATAGCCGGAAAGGCACAACGTTTTTACATTAATGAACGTTTAACGAGAACTAATCGGCAGTTATTTCGTTTGGCACGCGATGCAGGACGGCAGTACGGGTGGCAGTTCGTCTGGACGAAACGCGGCCGTATCCTTGCACGTCGTAAGCAGGGTGATCCTGTGGTGCGAATTCGTGTCGAAAATGATATTATCAACAATATTGGTCCTGTTATGGTTTCTACGCAATGATTTTCGTTATCAACCATTGTATGTTTTTTGGTTTTTATTTATTTTGGAGTTTCTACGCCGCCCAGAAAAATATTTTATACTGTCGATTGTTCAACACCAGGCAAATACCTATATTATATATGTTATATCTACTAATTACAAAATATATCTATACTTATATAATTTATATACATTAAAACTAATTTTAACTAATATACTTATAAAATGTATTGGATATTTTGATATAATAATATTTCCTAAGATATCTATAAGCTACTGTTCACGCAATAATATATACAAGTTAGTTAAAAGTGACTTAAATAATATATATTTAAATGTGTTTAATGAACTTCATAACTATATCTACTAGAAATTTTACATTCTTTTTTCTCTTTATTACATAATATAAATGATTTCAAATAAAAATATAAAGTTTGGATTTTTAAATGCAGGATCTCTTGGGACAAATCATGATGAGTTTATACTCGCTATGAATAAACATTCTGTCGATATCATGGCAATAAATGAAACCTGGTTGCGTCCAGGAGAGGAGGGTCGAGCGCCTTATGTTCCAGGATATCGACTCAGACACATACCGCGTCCGCAATCTATATGTGGGGGGCAGAGGAGGAGGAGTTGGTTTTATATCAAAAATGAAATACATACAAGAATGAGAACACATCCAGAACATCCAGACGTCGAACAACTATGGATGTCCTTAAAATTAAATGGTAAAAACATCTTGATAGGTACTGCATATAGACCACCGTGGTTTGACTTGGAAAGGTTTCTTAATGGAATAAGTGAGAGCGCGGTTGCGCTGGCACCTTACAGTAATATAATAATATTAGGAGACTTCAATGTAAATTTGTTAGAAAAGGATAGCTTTGGCTCTAAAAGACTTCAGGAATTTTTCAACCACTTTAATTTGCAACAAATAGTTGATACATCTACACACTATACAGGTCTAAGTTCGTCTTTAATAGACATAATTTGCACAGACATTACTTCATACACAACAAAGGTGGACCATATAAGCGAGCTTAACCACCACTCTTTTGTAACGTGCGACACTAATATTAAAAAAGATAAACCTACACCACGTTTGGTAACATATAGGGCCTTCCAAAACATAATACCGGACCTATTCAACCATGATTTGAAATTATTACCTTGGCAATATATAGGTGACGAAGTTGATCTAGATGTTAAGGTATACACACTAACCTCCTATATTGTTACTTTATTTGACTTGCATGCCCCAATGAAGAGTAAAGTATTTAGAACACCTCCAACTCCATGGATTACAGATAATATAAAATTAATGTTCAAACTTAGAGATAAAGCTAAGAGTAGATATAATAAAACCAAAATAGAAAGTCATAAACAATATTATTTAGATCTTAAGCATTTATCGGCAGAGGCACTACATAATGAAAAGAAAGGGTATTTTACACAACACATAAATAATAATATAAACAAAGCTAAAGTACTTTGGAAAAATTTAAAATCAAATATACTTCAATCACATACAGAAAAGATACTCCCGGTTCATTTTAATGACCCAGGTGGTATGAATGAAGCTTTTCTGGAAGTACCTGGAGATAACACTGGGAGCAGGGAGCAGTTTATACATTTTGATAATCAGAAGTATATTCAAACAAGTTTCTCTTTACAAACAGTTTCTGAGGATAAAATACTAAAAATTATTAATTCACTTAAGTCGAACGCAATTGGAATAGATGGAATAAGTCTCGAAATGATTAAATTAACACTGCCAACTTCCCTTAAATTAATAACTAATATTATAAACAAATCTATTACAACAAACAAATTTCCTTATCTATGGCGACAAGCTGTTGTACGTCCAATCCCCAAAAAAGAATAATCCGGTTAGTTACAAGGATCTGCGTCCTGTTAGCATATTACCATGTCTTTCCAAAGTCCTGGAAAAGGTGGTCTACTTACAGGTTGTTGAATACTTAGAAATAAATAATATATTACCTGATCTTCAATCTGGATTCAGGAAGGGATGTGGCACAGCAACTGCTTTATGTGATGTGGTAGGAAACATTACTGAAGCTCGTGATCAAGGGCAGGGTACGGTACTTGTTCTGCTAGACTACTCACGGGCTTTTGATGCAATCAACACAAATTTACTTCTATCCAAGCTATCATATTATGGATTTACAAATGAAACTGTTCTTTGGTTCCGTAGCTATCTAACAGAAAGGAAACAAAAAGTTGAAATTAAAAAAGCAGATGGAACGTTTGCTGCATCAGATCCCTTACATCTAACTAGAGGAGTTCCTCAAGGATCTATTTTAGGTCCACTATTATTTATAATTTACACAGCGGATGTTGTCAATTGTATTCAGCATTGTAGGTTTCATATGTATGCTGACGATATTCAACTTTATAAACATTTTATCCCAAGTGAAACATATGAAGCTGTTTGTGATATTAATAGTGACCTAGAAAGACTTGTACAATGGTCTGAAGCCAATACACTGGTATTAAATCCAACAAAATGTAAATTTATGATACTAGGTAGTCGCCAACAAGTTAGTACAATAAAAAATGGTAGTCCCATAATTAAAATTCAAAATGAACAAATTGAAATGGTTGATACTGCTTGTAGCCTAGGTCTCACTATTGACTCAGAACTGCATTTTGAACAGCATATCAGTAATATTATGAAGAACTGTTTTTATAGATTAAAAATATTATATACAATTAGGGCTTACATTAATGTAGAAGTAAGAAAAAGATTAATAGAGAGTCTGGTGCTGTCTAAATTAAATTATTGTGACACAGTATATGGGCCCGGCCTATTATCACGAACAGAGCGTCTAATACAGCGCATACAAAATGCTTGTGCCCGTTACTGTTATGACATACCAAGAAGAAACCATGTTACCCCATATTTAAATAAAAATAATGTGTTAAAGATGGCAGGTAGGAGGAAGTTACACTTAGCTTGTATGCTGTTTGGTGTAATTTCCTCGCAGTACCCTAAATATCTGTACAATAAGATGGTCTGGAGATGGGATAGGTCACACCATTATACTATGCGGTCTGTTACGAAACCTTTAATAACAGCGAAGCACAAGACAGCTGCTTTCAGAGGCTGTTTCAAATTTGCTGCCACTCATTGCTGGAATGATATTCCTCCACCAATTAGAGACCTAAAAACAATAAATTCATTTAAATTCCACTATAAAAGACATCTTCTCAACTTACAAAAAGAAGATCATACATATGCATTGATAAGCCTTTAAATAATTACAATGTAGTTCAGTTACTAACTCACCTTGATATGAATCCAAATAGAATTACATACATAGACAGGCAAATCGAAGTGCAAATGTAGCATGGTTTAATAGTTCTTACCCAAAATCACTACAATAATTATCGTTCTGGAAATTGTTATTATAATTTATTGTTGGTTTTATTCAAATGTATTTATTTATTTTTACTAATTAAATATTATATAAGTAGACTTAGTTTTATAAATTATTATTATTATTCATTAATTAATTAACAAATTTGGGTCGTTTTGGTCTTACGCCAAAAGGAAGGTTTGCACTGAAAATCAGCGTTGTGTCGGATATATTCCCGGCACAGCAATATGCTGAGTGCAAACCTTGTTCGTTGAAAATGCGGCGTACAAATTCTCAAAATATGCTCTGTGTATAATAATGTATAACGAATGTAATTACGTCGCTATTTCTTCGAATAAAGTTTTTCTTTCTTTCTTTCTTTCTTTTCTTTCTTACTAGATTGTGGAAAGTTTGAACTGAGAAAATGGAGTAGTAATTCACTAGAATTTTTATCTGAATTATCAATAGACCACTGCCAAATACCGAAACCCTTTTGTGATGAAAGCAATCAGCATACTCTTAAAATACTCGGCATCCAGTGGGATCCCTCCCAAGATAGGTTTACTTATACAATGTCAGAATTTGACCAAAATTGTACGAAGCGCATAATTTTGTCCAACATCGCTCGTATTTATGACCCTCTTGGTTGGTTAACACCAGTGGTACTTATAGCAAAGCTGTTAATGCAACAACTTTGGCGACTTCAGTTGAACTGGGATGAGCCTGTTCCTAATGAAATTCAACTACAATGGCTAAACTTTTGTTCTGAATTACAAAATCTGCATAAAGTTCAGATCCCTCGTAGAATTATTACTTCCACTACAGCCAGCTTTGAACTTGTTGGCTTTAGCGATGGCTCCATGAAGGCTTATGGGTGCTGTATTTATTTGCGATCATCAGATTACATCCGAACGTGCTCTCACTTGCTTATCGCCAAGTCCAGAGTCGCACCTTTGAAGTTATTAACCGTTAACCGCTTGGAACTTCTTGGCGCAGTATTGTTAGCTCGTGTCTTGAAACATATGTTTCAGTTGCTTCACCCAGTAATTGCAATTTCTAAAGTAACCGCGTTCACAGACAGCAGTACTGTGTTAAGTTGGCTACATAATCCTCCATATAAGCTGAAGACGTTTGTTTCGCATCGTATCATTAAGATTACTGACGATATAGGAATAGAAAACTGGCAACATGTTTCTTCGCATGACAATCCTGCGGATTTGTGTAGCCGAGGTTCGAGCTGCTCAGAAACCATATCGTCTTCAACCTGGTGGAATGGGCCGAAATGGCTAATTGATGATGTTGAATGTTGGCCAGTTCAAAAACAATATATATCAATGGATAACATACCAGAACTCAAGAAATCATCTAATTCATCGCTTCTCCTTGTCAATTCTGAAGAAACTAACTTAATTTCCAATATGCTAGACAGACGTTCATCTTTTTCACGTACACAACGTGTTGTAGCTTGGTGTTTACGCTTTATTAACAACGCAAAAGGCAATAAGTTAGCACGCCTTACTTCTGGATTGACTATTGATGAATTAGAAGTGGCACTTCGAATACTAGTAAAAACAGAACAAACCAAAGGATTTTCTGAAGAAATTAATTACATCAAGAGGTAGGAAAACTGTAGTCGTGCTATACAGAAACTTAATCCCTATATTGATGAAATGGGTCTTCTACGAGTAGGTGGGCGACTTAAAAACTCTTTTTTACCACAAACTGCAATTAATCCTTTGCTATTACCTAAATCGTCTCGTCTGTCTTTATTGTTGATTGACTATTTCCATCGACTTTATTTACATTGTGGACCGCGTACATTACAATCCTTAATATTGAGGAAATTTTGGATATTGGGTATTCGCTCGCGTTTGTCGAAATGTATAACATGTTTCAAGGTGAACCCAAAAATTAATCATCCTTTGATGGGTGACTTACCACCTTCTAGAGTTCAACCTTCGAGATGCTTTCAAAATGTCGGAATCGATTTTGCAGGACCATTTCATATTAAGGAAAGTTGTAGACGAAACGCTCGTATTAACAAGGCATATCTCTGTGTGATAGTATGTTTGGCAGTTAAGGCCATCCACATAGAGGTCGTTTCGGATTTGCCGACACCTGCCTTCATCGCAGCTCTAGATCGATTCGTGTCCCGTCGTGGCCTCTGCAATCAGATCGTGTCAGATTGTGGTACGAACTTTGTAGGAGCTCGACGGTACTTGAGTGAAGTTAATCATTTTTTTGTAAATTCGCAAGAAGAAATCCGTGAAAATTTGGCAAAACGTCAAATAACTTGGAATTTTAATCCTCCCACGGGGAGTCACTTTGGTGGAATATTTAAAAGCGGTGTAAAATCAATGAAATATCACTTAAAACGTGTAGTAGGTTTACAGATACTTACCTTCGAAGAATTGAGTACAGTAGTTACAAAAATTGAAGCTGTCCTAAATTCGCGTCCACTTTGTGTGATATCTTCGGATCCTAATGAAGTTGATGTTCTGACACCTGGTCATTTTCTGACTGGAGGTCCGTTAGTGGCTCTGCTTGAACCTCGATTGGAAAATAGACATATATCTGCTCGTGAACGATGGCAAATGGTACAAAAAATTACTCAATGTTTTTGGCGTATTTGGCAACGGGATTACCTTCATACCCTCCAGCAAAGATTAAAATGGTTCCATGATCAGGCAAATTTAAAAATTGGAGATGTAGTAGCGATTGTAGATCAAAATATTTCTCCGCTTGAATGGCGACTAGGAAAAATAGTTGCTATTCATCCTGGTTCGGACGGTATAGTACGTCTTGTTACACTACGCACTGAAAAGGGCGTTTTCAAACGACCGGTTGTAAAAGTATGTCCCCTGCCTCTATCCGATTAAAAAAAAATTTTTTTTTGTTTACTTAATAAGTTTAGTTCAAAAGTATAGTATAAACATTACCAATTTTTCTTTAAGCACTAGATAGATAGATATTCCCAGTTCTAATTAATATATTTTAATTTTGTGTCTGTCATTATTATTTTTTGGTAGAATTTTCAGTGATATCCATTTAAATGGTATCACATCTGTCGTAATGCCAATTTCATATTATTATTAGAAATCCCTTAAGGAATTTCTAGAGGGGGGACATGTGTCGACCTAAATAAACCTAACTCCTTTTGTCCTTTTAAACCCTTCCCTTTCCATAAACTCGGCAAAAAAAAAAAAAAAAACAAAAGGAAAACCCTGAAGATGTCAAGAGATGGCGCCATCTGTATACGCGGTCGATTGAAAAACGTCAAGACTGTCAACAAAAATTCTCTCGCTCTCAACCGACACTTACGTGCAAACAAAAACCGAAAAATATTTAAAATTATCAACTGTGCGGGGTCCAGGTGCGAGGATCAAAGGCCGGGTAAGTCCCTTTTCCTTCCTTACCCTCACATATTACATAACGAAAATATTTACCAGTACATACAAAACCGAATTTTTAGAGAATTATACAAAAAGGGAAACATTCGAAAATGGCTATGAAAATTATTTGCTTTATAAAGGAGAATTGAAAGCTATGGTACAGTCTATGAAACCTGCTACATCATCTAGTACAGATTCTAGTTGTTTAAAAGGCCATACGGAATCAGTCGCGAGATTACCTAGGATATCTATACCCATCTTTTCGGGAGGATACACAGAATGGTCGACTTTCAAGGATTTGTTCGTCTCCTTAGTACACAATAACGCTTCTCTGGATGACGTTCAACGCTTGCACTACCTGAAGACACAGCTAAAGGGAGAAGCTGAACAATTACTTCGACATATTCCAACTACTCAGGCTAATTATAATAAACGTTGGGAATTGTTGCAAAAGCGATATGACAACAAACGTTATGTGTTCAATTGTACCCTCAAACGTTTTTTTAGTCAACGTGCCATGAATTGTGAATCTTTTCACTCTCTCAAAGAGCTCTTAGATACCACAACCGATTGTATTCAAGAATTGTCTAAATTGGGTGTCAAGGATTATGGCGATTTGATTATTGTTTACATTGTTAGTTTAAAATTGGATGTCCGCACGCGTAAACAATGGGAACTACACGTAAATACATTGTTTGAAGAATTAACATCGTTTACAAAATTTAAAGAGTTTTTAGAGCCTCGATATCGCGCGTTAGAGTTTCTAGAGCCGAGTAAAATTAAATTTAATGTTCCAAAATCTTACCCAAGTAATAATCTTTATGTATTACACAACACTGAATTGGAAGTAATATGTCCTCACTGCACTGAAAACCATAGATTATTTTCATGTCACGATTTCGCTAAAGAAAATGTACTAAGTCGTAGAGCGATAGTCAAATCTCTACCACTTTGTTTTAACTGTCTTGGTAATAATCATACCAATGTTTCTTGTAGAGTACCAACAAGATGCCGCATATGTAAAGCCAAACACCATACTCTTCTCCGTGGACCAGCCAGCGCGTTAACCGTAGCTGTTGCTACCAACTCTACGGATAACGAACAATACCCGGAACCATCTTTACTTACGGATGAGACCACATACATTACAAACCATTTTGTGACTGGTAACTCACAAACTTTGTTACCTACTGCTTTAATTCGAGTACAGTCACAGAATGGAGATTCCCAGATATTAAGAGCTTTGTATGATCAAGGGTCTCAAGCATTCTTTATATCTGAGGCGGCAGTTCAATTGTTGAAATTGAACAAGATTGTCGCTAGTAGTACTATTTCAGGCTTAGGTGGAATTCAAAGGGGCTTAACCACAAATAATGTGGTTAAGGTTAATATGCAGTCACTATGTGATCCAACCTTTAAATTGCAAGTAACTGCTCACGTGTTGAATACAGTCACCTTCGTTCTTCCAGAGAGGAAATTTATACTTCCTTCGTGGACAGAACTGCAACACCTTAATCTTGCCGATCCACAATACAATGCACCCAACAAGGTTGATATGTTATTAGGAGCCGAGGTATATTGTAGTATTCTAAAGGTGGGGCGCGTTAAAAGTCTTACAGGTATGACTATTGCGCAGGATACTCACTTCGGATGGGTATTGTCAGGTCAAGTAAATGATTACCATGATAAGGATCAAACGACTCATAATATCATTTTAAACCTGCACGCTCAGGTACATGATAATGTTTTGTTGCGTACACAAACACAAGCTGTAGAGCTGAAAGATCTTGGGGATATAAGTGCTAAGAACAAACACGAGAATGTTTTTATTAAAAATTTAACGACGGGTCTAACTAACGTGTATAAGGAAACTCGAATAGATCACATTGTTAGAATTCAAGACCTGACCTGGAATCTGCGGACGGAGGAATTTGATCGTATTGTCAAGTTCTCATCCAATTCTTCCGTACAAAATATAAAACCCAAAACAGTTTCGATAATTCGCTGTCTTTATAATATCTTAGGGGGGATAGCTTCACGACTCCTTATGACAATTTTTTTAATGTCAAAACTTGGTTGGAACCATAAAGTTAGAAAAAGAAATAGATAGAAAGTAAATCTTTTTGCGCTATAAAAACTGTTTAATGCAGTGCCCTGTGTTAAAAATCCTACTTACCCGGTAGTCTATTGAAGGCTATGTTTTATTTTACTTTGATTATGAATATGTTATGGTATTTTTATTAATATTCATATTATTTTTTGCTTATCATTTTAGTAAATTTAAGAAATTAGTCACTATGAAAGCTTTGTGATTTGTTTACTACCGTTTGAAGGTTATGTTTTTTTGGGGTTATTATACATGTGTACGAATTTATATTTTTTAATTACTATTCAATGTTTTGTACTTTTATTTATGTGCTTGTAGTCTGGTCAACTAGTTATTAGAGATCATATTAAATTATTCTATTTTTTAAAATCTTGTCTTTGTTATAAATGCTACTGCGTCAAAAGCTTAACATGTAATTCTATGCACAATTCGGTTCAGTTATCGGTTTACAGTCCACTATTTCTAAATTGTATGAGCTTTATCGTTGGCTTAGAAGTTTATGTAATTTGAAGGACTATATTAGTCCTTGGCCGGTGGTATGTTCAGTTTCTAATTACATTTCTTTAGTGCCAGTTTTATATTCATGAGACTAGATGTCGCCACCGTCGAATTACATCGCGGCATGGTTCGCATTTTTTGCATGAGCATACTTGTAATGTTAATTTAATAAATTGTCTACGATCTTTCGGGTGTTTTATTTACAAACCCTGGCTTTGATACCTTTGGACAATAACAATAAACAACAACTGGATTCGACTGAGTTTTTTCGTGCATAAAATATTAACCTGTGATGGATTAATAATTTTACAGTTCCAAATTGACGGTCAAATATGTTCATTTCTACTAGACACAAGTGCAAGTTTATCCGTAATACATAAAGATAAAGTCCCCCATACTACAAAATTGGACTCTAATGGCACAGTAATAAGAGGTATATCAGGAAGTATTAATTCAAACTTCGTCACTACGATAAACTTACGATAAACAAGTCACACGATGATATCTCATTTCGCCAGACATTCCACATACTGAACGATATGCCGTGCAATGCTGACGGTATAATCGGATCAGATTTCTAGAGAAATTATAATGCAAATATAGACTTTCATTTGAGACAAATAACCTTACAAAAGAATTTACAAAGTAGCATTACAAAATTACACATAAGTACTAATAGTAGTATTTACTTAACTTTACCGGCCAGGAGTGAATCGATTCATTTTCTAAAAATTGATTCATCTTTAAAATCAAACAATGAATATTTAGTTGTTCAAAAGGAGTTAGCCAATAATATATACTTAGCAAGCATTTTAATTAAACCACAAAACGGTAAGATACCGGTACGGATATTAAATGTAAATGATAACGACGTAAAGTTGCCAATATTTACACCGCCATTACAATCTATATTTGACTATAATATATGTAATTTTGCCAAACTAGATAATTCTGTTAGTAGAACTAAAAAATTATTACAAACTTTAAAAATAAATCATTTAGACGCGGAAACACGTAAACAAATCTAATGTATTTGTGTAAAATATGATTACGAATGGCGTTCGTAAGTTATCGTAATCGCTGCAATAGAGTGTGTAGGGACGCTCAACGCCGCTACATTCACGAGTCAGTCGAAAGTCAAAGCCCAGCTAAAGTTTGGAAATTTCTACGATCGTTGGGAGTTGGCAAGCAAACAAATAGTCCAATTCCTAAAGAACTCAACATTGACGATTTAAATCGACATTTCTCAGCTACTTCTGACTTTGACGTTGTGTCTAAGTCTAATACTTTAAATGCTCTTTCCGCCTTGCCAACACCTGATTATCCTCCATTCTTATTAAGTCGATTTACTGATAGTGATGTCAAGAGTGCTGTAAAATCCATTACCTCAAACGCCGTCGGTAGCGATGGTATTAGTCGCAACATGATTCTGCCCATACTGGATGTCATCAACCCTATCCTCACCCATATATTTAATGCTTCTGTAGTTTATGGTACCTTTCCAGTCACCTGGAAGGAAGCCCAGATTATTCCTCTTCCTAAAAAACCTAATCCTATTTCTTTCTCTCAGTTCCGTCCCATATCTATTCTGCCATTCCTTTCTAAAGTCCTTGAACGCCTAGTCCACCAACAATTAAGTGTTTTTCTTAATCGAAATTCTCTCCTTAATCCCTATCAATCTGGTTTCCGTCCTGGCCACAGCACAACTACTGCCCTCGTGAAAATCACCGATGACATCCCTTATAGTATGGACAATGGTTTATTGACTGTGCTATCGCTACTCGACTTCAGTAGTGCTTTTAACAACGTTAACTTCGAAATATTACTTGGTATCCTAAGCTCTCTTAACATATCTCCTACTGTAATCGACTGGTTTCACAGTTACCTGTATGGCCGCCGGCAGCGGGTTCGCGTCGAGGATGATTATTCGTCATGGTGTGAACTCACTGCTGGTGTTCCTCAGGGCGGCGTGCTTTCTCCCTTATTGTTCGCTGTTTTTATTAACTCCATCTCTAATCAACTCACTTCAACCTATCACCTCTATGCAGACGATTTACAAATTTATGCACAATCACCGGTCACCACCTTGGACAAAGCAGTTTCAACTATAAATATAGATTTCGAACGCATCCTGCAGTGGGGCAAGTCTTTTGGGCTTCATGTGAACCCAGAAAAAACTCAAGTCATCGTCGTCGGTAGCTCACGGATGCTTAATAAGGTCGACTGGAGTACTATACCTAGCGTAATGTTTGACGGAACAATCATACCTTTTAGTGATAAGGTAAAAAACCTTGGTGTTATATTTGACAGTGAGCTGTGTTGGCGACCTCATATCACCGAATTAAGCCGGCGGCTATATCTCTCATCCAGATCCCTTAGAAGGTTGAGGAACTTCTTGCCCACTACCACCAAAATTAAGCTAGCAGAGTCCTTATTACTTCCTATCCTTGATTATGCTGACGCCAGCTATCTAAATTTAACCCAAGAACAACTTAATAAACTTGAGCGCCTCCAAAATTTTTGCATAAGGTTCATATTTGGCCTACGCAAGTATGACCATGTCTCTGAATTCCGAAAAAAACTCAAGTGGTTGCCAATTCGATTTCGCCGGAATACTCACATCCTTTCTTTTCTCTATAGTATTTTATTTGTCCCAAGTACTCCTAATTACCTTAAACAACGTTTTGAATTTCTTTCGTGCTCTCATAATTTACGCCCTTCTACTAAACTTAAATTGAACACTCCTGCGCATAACTCAACTTTTTACAACAATTCTTTTACTGTTAAGGCTATTCAGCTTTGGAATGAGCTTCCTGTTACTATCAGACAAGCAAAATCGCTAGCGATATTTAAAACCATGATCAAAAAATACTACCTGTCGTTGGAATATGATACTTAAATTCATTTATAAATATTTATATATTCTGTAGATATGTATATTAAGTATATATCTATGTAATATATAAAATATCTACATATATATATATATATATATATATATATATATATATATATATCTCTATATCATTTATGTATTTATTATTAAAATGTAAGTAGTTCGTACTATATGTTACGTATACCACCATCGCCATTATCGTCTCAATTCATTCCTGGGGTTGTCTGGAAGAGATCGCTTTTTAGCGATAAGACCGCCCTTTGTACACAACTAGATATAATTTTAGTCTTTAAGTTCATTTTTGTATTGGTGTATAATAAAGTGTTATCTATCTATCTATCTAAAATACTCGGATATATTTTATTTAGAAGGTGACAAATTAGGTACTACAAATATAATGAATGACACAGTCAATCGAATTAAAACCGAATACAAAACCGATTTATGTAAAACCTTATCGATTACCGCATTCGTCGAAACCAGTGATTGACAAAGAAATAAATAAAATGTTAGATGAAGACATAATTGAAAGAAAAAATAGTGATTGGAATGGCCCAATTCTTTTAGTTCCCAAAAAATGTAATGGAAACGAAAAAAAATGGAGATTGGTCGTAGATTACCGAAAAATTAACGATGTTATTCAGGAAGACAAATTTCCATTGCCAAACAACGGAAATATTAGATTCTTTATCAGGTGCCATATACTTTACGCATTTAGATTTACAACAATCGTATTATCAAACTAATTTAGACTAATAGCAGAAAAATAACGGCGTTTACAACAAACTCGGGTCAATATCAAATGAAAAGACTACCGATGGGTTTAAAAATATCACCCAGTGCTTTTTCTCGTGTAATGTCTATAGCTTTATCCGATTTAACTTACGAAAAGGCTTTCATATATATGGACGATATTATTGTATTTGGACGTTCAATAGAATCTCATAATAAAAATTTAATAGACGTTTTTGACAGATTAAGAAAAGTGAATTTAAAGGTTAATCCTCAAAAATGTTATTTCTTAAAGAAAGAATTATTATATTTAGGACATGTAGTTTCAGCAGAGGGCGTTAGTCCCGATCCTGAAAAAATTAGAATACTAAAAAATTATCCGGAACCACAGAATTGCGATGAAGTACGACGCTTTGTCGCTTTTTGCAATTATTACAGGAAATTCATACCTTCTTTTGCCCACATAACAATACCTTTGAATAAATTATGTAGAAAACATTAAACTTTTAATTGGACTTCAGAATGCAAGCAAGCCTTCGAACATTTAAAACAAGCTTTGATTTCCCCACCTATTTTACAATATCCCGATTTTATACTACAAACAGACGCTTCCGGTATTGCCATAGGTTCAGTTTTATGTAATAAAGATATGCGTCCAGTTGCATATGCCAGCCGACCCCTAAATAAAGCCGAATTAAATTATCCTACTATTCAAAAATAATTATTAGCTATCGTATGGAGCGTTAAATATTTTAGACCTTATCTATTTGGAAGAAGTTTTACTGTCATGTCCGATCATAAGCCATTAATATATTTATTTGGCATGAAGGATCCGTCAAGTCGTTTAATAAAATTTAGATTACAGTTAGAAGAATATGATTATAAAGTTGTTTATATTCGTGGAAAAGATAACTGCGTTGCAGACGCACTGAGTAGGGTGACCATAACATCGGATGAATTTAAAAATTTGAACGAAACAATTTTAGTTCTTACAAGAGCACAAAAGAAAAAGTTAGAAGAACTGGAAAAGGGAGTTAGTAGTTCAGATAGTGTTAGTGAAAGAACTAGTTCTCCAAATATTTCATCTCAAATTCCAAGGCCTGATCAACCAAGGATAAGAGAAATATTTAGGATTCCTAGCGAATTCGTTGAAATGAAATTTATTGAAGGAAAAGAATTAGATAAACAAATAACAGCGTTGACACCCTTCCATAATCAAGAGGAAGAAGATGTAACACCAATTCCAGAGCCTGTCAGACCCCTTAGAAAAGGAGGTAGACCTCGTAAGGATGAGTCTATGAATGTGCGTCTCTTACCCAAACAACAATCATCAAGAGGTCGCAAATACAAATAAAATTTACTCTCCAGGCCTTTTCGTCAGGACGACTTCGAGGCCTGAGGTGGAGAAGATGTAACAACACCACTTAATATAACGAACACAAAAAGAAACCACATCGATTGTAATTCATAGTTTTACCAACGCATCACTAGATGGCGCTGTACAATATAGACGAATTACTACATCGCGCTGACGAGTTTTCAATGCAAAACATCAACCTCGCGGGAAAACCATGTTTTATGAATCCGGCTTCCACCTGCTCCGCTGCGCTTCTGGATAGCTTCCTCCTTGGAACTACTCTGGAACTCAGCACTCCCTTCCCCTCTCACGCTTCTTCGTAGCTTCCCTTCGGGAACTATTCGGAACGTGTAAACTTCCTTCTCACGTCTTATCTCGCACCTTCACCTGTCGCGTAACCGCAACGTATCGCACCGCACCGAACCGTACCGCATCGCATCACCTCGCCTGATCGCCGTGTGCCTTCGGTTCCGTGCCGTCATCTACATCGTCGTACTCGTACCCCGATCTCTGGGGTAGGGGGAGACCCTGTAGCGTGTAACTTTCTAGTTTGTGCTAAATACACGTCATCTATTATCTGCCATTCCTCTATTCTTGCCTTCCGGGCGTGCCACCGAACCCCCGCAAACAAATACACGTTTCACTGGCGCCCAAAGGGATTAAGAAAACTGGCGAAAAACGGAAGAAACGAACTGCCTAGATACGTAACAAAATCAGACCGTATTACTTCAATTATAAAACACCCGAAAGCGAAGAAAGAGATGCCAATCAATATGAGTGACGCTCAATTTACTACCCTTCTAGCAAAGTTATCAACGGAAAGAAAGGGATCTTTTGCTAGTTGTACGGCTTCATACGATGGTACAAAGGAGTCCAATGCAGTTGAAGCCTTTCTCGCTACAGTGACAGTGTACAAACGGGTTGAAAAGATTACAGATGAAGACGCATTAATGGGATTTCCATTGCTTCTACGAGGCGAAGCCGCAGTTTCGTGGCAAGTAGTTAAAGAAGAAGTTCAAGACTGTTCAGATTTCCAAGATCTCGTCTACATCACGTGTTCGCTCCAAAAAAACCTGCTTACTTGATATACCAAGAAATCGTTGGCAAGAAACAGGACACAACTATTGCTACAGAAAGCTGTGTGGCGCACAAACGTATGCTTTTTTCCTAATTGCCTGGTAAGCATACTGAACAGCAACAGCTGGATATGATATTTGGGCAACTAAAAATGCAAATCAGAGAAAAAGTACCGCGAAACACAGTAAATAGTTTTGAAGAACTATTGACAGCAGCTCGGGGTGTAGAGGAACTACAGAGCGAAATCCCTTATAAAAGCCTGCCTAAAACTGTGGAGTAAAAAAAGAAAATATGTTCCTTTTGTCACTTAAAAGGTCATCTTCTTCAAGAGTGTCGAAAATTGAAGAAGAAGCAAGACTTAGAAAAATTGCCAGGTAACTCTTCAAACTTAGCTATAAACCAAAGAGTACCCACTCCACCGACCAGCAACGCGCGTAGTTTCTATTGCTACGGATGCGGAGCTGAAGGTTTTGTTCGAACTAATTGTCCAACGTGTAAAGAGAAAAAGAAACAGCCTAGTTGTGCTCAAGATAGTACAGAGTTAAGGTTTTACTCTTTTAATTTAACAGACGCAAGAACCCGGCCAGTAATTTTTGTTAACATAGATGGCATCAATGGTACTGCTTACATCGATACTTGCGCAAAAACGAGTGTTGCCTCCCAAAAACTTTATAATAAGTTATTGACGAACGGACATATCTTTCTTGAAGAAAAAGCAAATGTGACGCTTGCAGATGGATTTTGTAAAGAACAAAATATTTTACGTGCCAAGATTCCAGTCACAGTAGAAAAAAACTGATACCAACCACTTTTATTGTACTACTCGAGTCCCAGGACAATAGGACATTATTAAGCATCGGATTTATACAGGATGCTGGAATGATCCTAAATTTACCACAGTCTACGTGGGAATTTATGGACCGAAAGGATACATATGAATTGTACAGTGCGGAGTTTGTTACATTCCCAGAAGGAAACAAACTACCTATGGAAATACCTGACATTGTAGAATGTTCAGCCTCAGTCAAAACGGTAAAAAGGTCTACACCAGATGCATCACCTTTATATAAATTGATCCCGATTGACCTAACACCACCAAAACGAATCAAACCAATTTTTGATGGTTACTCACCGCGTTCTGTAGACGAGATGATGAAAGATGCGGGTAAATGAACTTCAGAGACACTGAGTTCAATCTCTCACCGCACTCTGAGAATTTGTTCTCAGCTCCTGTGAGTTTAAATTCTACAAAAGTAGACACTATAGTCAGTGAAAATCATATCAATCACTTAAAAAAATTGTTTGATGAGTATAAAGATGTTTTCATTACTAAAACACAACCTTCACCATTGGGTGAACATCGTATTTTAACTATAACTGAGCATCCTATCTCAGTACCCCCATATCGACTTTCACCCAATTCTCGAAAAATTCTTGCTCAAGAATTAGATAAAATGCTAAAAGATGGCATAATAGAACCATGTTCAAGTGCATGGGCGGCACCTGTTGTTCTCGTGCCTAAACCTAATGGTGAAATGAGGTTATGCGTTGATTATAGACGATTAAATGATATTAGCAGATACATATCCATAACCTAGAATAGATGATTTGCTGCACGATGCAAAGCGTACACCTCATATGACATCATTAGATCTCAATGCAGGATACTGGCAAATAAAATTACTAGAAGAAGATGAAGATAAAACAGCCTTCATCACTCCTACAGGAATTTACAAATTTAAAAGAATGCCAGTTGGTTTGCGAAATGTTCCAGCCACATTTCAACGTCTCATTGACAGATTTCGTATAAGTTTAGGACATGTCAAACTGTTAGCTTATTTGGATGATATAATAATATTTTACGAAACATTTGAACAGCATCTTGCTGACTCTGACTATTTCTGGCTTATAAATTTTATAGAGTGCCATATCACGTGGCCACGCCATTGGAGTTAACAGAATATCGAAATGAGGTAAAACTACATTTGAGACGATAGTGTCCGACGATTGTGACGAGATAGCAATAGCAGAATTGTTGCCCTGGTATCGTGAGCATTATGACTTACATTCTTCACCGAGGCGATTGTAATTCTATTCTATGATATTACTATTAATATATTTCTCTATACTGCAGACTGTGTGTACATTTTGGCTGAAGTTGCTCCGAGTGCTGGCTTCTCTTCTTCAGTGGCAGGTTTCTCCATGTTTTTCAGTTTCTGTTCAAATTCTATGGGATCGATGAACTTCTTTGGAAACGGAGGTCCAATAATCGCTTCTACAGCCTTGAAGTTGAGCGTTTCTTTCTTCAGTAGGAGTTCTTCTGATAGCTGAAATAAAAAAAAACTACATTCACAACGAAAGTGTAATTTAGTAATTTACCTATTTTTTTTAAGAAATAAGGGGGCCATCCACACTTAACATCACACGAATTTCATGATTTTTGAACCCCTCCCCCATCCTTGTCACATTCGTGAGACTCCTCCCTCCTTAGTGTGTGTGACATCACATATTTTGCAATTTTACATGAAGAAATTATGAAATTAAAACAACGGCTCCATAATTAGCTTAACTATATTACATTTTGAAATGTGACTTCACAAACTTTAGGACCGTACCTACCCCTTGTCACACTACGTCGGGATTTATTATTCCCTTCCGCCGCACGTACAGGGTTGTTCGGCCTTTTTATATCTTTTAAGGTTTGCAATATTTTTAAAATTTTCTTTTCCTTTTATTCTTTTTTACTTTTTATTTCTTTATTTTTCTGTTCTAACGAACTTATATATTACTATTACAAACTGCTATGACTCCCAGAGTTTACATTTTTTTGTTTATGTCTACCGTATTCTTGCTTAAATCTATTACATTTCTTTATTATTATAATTTCTTTGACAACTTCTGTCCTTAATACTATTTCTACTTAGATATATCTCTTTAATGATTACTATTTATGTGTTTAAACTATTGTGTTACTTGTTATTTTATCTTATACATAATCTTATATATAACCATATATATATCGACATATATGTTTATCTATCCTATATTTTCTTAAGTTTTCGCGACTTGTTTACATAGTAAAACTACGTTTTAACGATTTTGAGCGCGGTAATTTATTTGACTTTTATTATTCCGACATTTCGGCCACTTTTCAGTGGCCGTGAATACGGAAGACGTCGGGATAATAATAACAATTAAACTAACTTAATTACCTGCAGACAATAGTTTATGGAGTTTTCTACATTTCGTTTACCCATCAATTCAATCTATATTACTGTACTTATACAACTCTTAACGTGTGACGTATTTATGGATGGCCTCTAAACAGAAAGAAATAATGTATGAATATTTATTGTTTATTATGCTAAGCCGAGGGAAAATTATATCGAATACCGTTATTAATGTTCTGGTTTAATCCCCACCCCTGGACTGCGACCGAGAGTGAACGTGCGCACATACTTAAATAATTTGTTGTAATATATATATATATATATATATATATATATATATATATATATATATATATATATAATTTATTAATGCACAAAACAAATTACAACCATAGAAATTAAAATATTAAATTAGTAACTACACAAATCTGAATTGCAGTCCAAAACAGGTGCATACAGAAAAAGAAACATAACTGAACAGTTGTAACCACTTATATGGCACTAGTTAAGATATATATAGGTATAAATATAAGGCACACACTGCACATGCACTTCCGCAAAACACCAGCATGTAACAAATACACTCTACATTAGTATAAGTTTAGTATGAAAAATAGAAAAAAAAAATATTATAAGTTATTCTTAAGGTACACTAGAACATAAAAATCACTAAATTAATGTCATCACAAACAGAAACAAAAATAAAGAATAAGCGTGTATGAACTCTATAAACTTTCATAGAAATTAAGTTGTAAAAAAAGGTACGGAACTCGAGTCCGTAGTTGTTAAAAAAAATAAAAAAAAACACTTGTGTATATATACATACACACATACACACGCGAACACGCGCTCGCACTCCCACACACACACACACACATACATACGCCACTATATAATTAACTCTGCCACAGAATGGGGAAACCACCATCCTCTGGTGGGGAACCCAGGCCTAAATTGGTAAAGCTTCGTGACATGGATGAGCGTAACGACATCTGGTTTGGAAAGACTAATCTCAAAGCTACTGGTGTCACAATCTCTGAGTTTCTGACTAAAACTCGACACGAGCTCTTCATTCAAGCTAGAAAAAAGCTGGGAGTGTCTAAATGCTGGACGCGTGACGGCGCTATTTACGTTATTTCCCCTGATGGTTCCAAACACCGCCTCGACTGTCAAGAGGACTTGACTAATATAACTATGCACGCACCTGTATACCACCAGGGGGCTGCGACAACTCTTGAGAAAGAACCAGCCATCACAATACCAAAAACACGTCGCATTGCACCGAAATTAATAATAAACATTCGTCTATGCGCTGTTATCACTCACTGACTTGCAATCATCTTGGATTTTTCAATCCACCGTCTTTTTCCTGTGTTTTTGATTAAGGCGAAATTTATTGTTTACAAATTATTATTTAATTATTCTTTTATGTCAATGTTATGCTATGATTTATTGTTAAATTAACACAGTAGATTACTGCCCCTTTTTTCTTTGTAAACAAAGAACGTTTGTACTTAATATATATGTCGCAGATTGCGATGTAATTTGTAAAAATTTCGTATAGTAATATTTGATATGGGAGGTCGGTATGGCCGTGATAAGTAATATGAAGGTATTTAATAGATTGAAACTATGTATTTGCCGTACTAAGATAATACTGTGGCTTTAAATTGAGGGTACTTGTGTTTTTCTGAAAGTACCTGCACTTGATTTTTTTAGTGGTGTTTTAGTTTAATAAAAACTGGGTTGTATTTATATGATGAGATTTATATTGTTGAGCACTTTATAAATGTTTTTAGGATTTTTTAATAACATTTGTAATAAGTTTCAGTTTACCAGATTACTAAAGGGTAAACACTGTGTTGTTGGTTCGACAATATAAATGGAGGTGAAATCGCCTAAACGGGACATTCGACATACGGCGGTTGAAGAGAGCGAAAGCTTTGTTGGACAAGGAGCACGTAATATGTTGTGGTCAATAATTACGGTCCGATAATAGCAGTATTCTTTGAGGGCAAATTGCTGCTCGACACCTGACAAGCGTGGACGCAACTCTTGCAGTTGTCCTAATATTTCTGTGTATTGTTGTGCTGTATTTAATATTGTAATTATAATAATTCAGTGTCATAAACTTTGATTATAATATTTCAGATTATTACTATTTTTGTGTTATGTGTCGCGCTTGAGCCGACATATAATTTACTATTTGTCCATTACACTTAACTATCTTGTTATCAACAATTGTGTGTCTCTGTATGTATTTTTTAGAAAGGCTTTAAAAGCTTTCAACTTTGTTTATTGTAGAAAGTTATAATAATAACAAATTAAATAGTTCGATTATTTAAATTAATTTTATTTGTTTAAAATTTATTGTATTATCTATTCACGTTTATTACGCACTATTTAATTGGCAGGTGACTGTAAACGATTTTGTGTACTCATTGAGAAATATTCTTTGTATTTTTAGGTTTTATATACTTATATTATTATTATATTTTTTGTTTATATGGCATACAATTTAAACACCGATAGTGATAAAGAATATTTTTCACGCTCGTCAGACAGTCATGATTCTTAAAACAGCAATTATATCCTTTCTGACCTTATTGTTTCTGAGTTTTCTAATCTTCATTCAAATTTCAATGTTGTACATATTAATGCGTAGAGCATTACCTGGAGTATGGAGTATGGAGTCAAGGAAATATACATGTCTTATTAATTTCTGAGACATGGTTGAAGCCATCCCTCCCAACTGTATCATATACACTACCAGGCTTTACACTTATTCGAAATGATCGTACTGGTGCCACTGGCGGAGGAGTGGCTATTTACCTTAGATCCCACATACCGTTCACTATTGTAAGTATGTCCTCGCAGCCACCAGACCCTGATGCGGGTAAACATATTCTAATAGATATCTCTCTGGGGTATACTAAACTATTGCTTGGCGTATATTACGGCCCGTCCTTGAGAGTCGACTAATTTTCATCTTTTGAAAAACTAATGGAAACATTCATGCCTTTATATAGTCATTCTATTATTATGGGGGATTTTAATAAATGTTTACTTAAACGCGACCATAGATGTGCAATTTTTGAAACTTTAATTCAATCTATTAATATGTCAATTCTTCCCCTTAGTGCCACTCGCAAGTAACTTTGTAAGGTCTTTCCCACCGAGCTTGAAGTTTCGGGCTTTTCCTTTTCTTCTAAGTGGGTTATGAAGCCATACTAGGTTGCCTTCGTTGAAGCCACTGCCCTTGGCACTTCGATCGTAACGGGTTTTCATCTTTTCCCCAGTCTTCAAACTTTTCTCACGAACCATCGAGTGTACGTTGTTCAACTTATCTTGAATATCGCTCACATAATCTGTCACTGGTGTTGGGGTATCTGGCGGTGTCCCAGTTATAGCGTCAATTGGAAGCCTCATCTCTCTTCCAAAGGTAACTTTGGCTGGAGTAGCCCCGGTACATCAGGAATAGCGGTATGTATTGGTCCCAGTCCCTCTGATGGTCATCGACTACCTTAGCCAGGTGATTTTCCAGAGTCTGGTTGAACCTTGCAACCGTTCCATCTGATTATGGATGCATTGGAGTCGTCTTAGCCTTATTCATTTCTAGAAGTTTGCAAAATTTTTGAAATAAGGTAGATTCGAAGTTCCACCCTTGGTCCGAATGGATTTCTAACGGAACACCATATCGACAGATCACCTCTTGCACTAGCTACTTAGCCACTGTTTTAGCCTCTTGGTTAGGCGTAGCGAATACTTCAGGCCACTTAGAGAAGTAGTCTTGAACAACAATGATGTACTTATTTCCGTCGTCAGTCCCCAGAAACGGCCCAGCCACATGAATTGCTATGCGTTCCCACAGTGCCCCCACATTGTATAATTTAAGTTTGCCTCTACTTCTAGTTTGTGACCCTTTTACTGATGCACAGGCCTCACATTTTCTACACCAGTCTTCAACATCTTCCCGGCAACTGAGCCAGTAGAACCGTTGCCGTAATTTGATGAGACATTTCTTCACGCCTAAATGACCACCAGACACTCCGTCATGTATGTGTCTAAGTAATGGCGCCACTTTGGACCGTGGAACAACAATCTGAAGAGTAGTTTCTTTGCCATCGTTAGATTCCCATTTCCGATATAATAGCCCCTCCTCTATCGCTAGGCTATTCTATTGTGCCCAGTATCCTTTAGTAACTGGACTGTGGGCAGATATATCGCACCATTGAGGTTCATTTCCACTCTGCATCCAAGAAATAATAGGTTGTAAGTCGTTATCTTCCTTTTGTGCTTCTTTCATGCTGTCGTTTGTCCATTCGTCATCGATTCTTTGGGTTCTTATAACGTTTACAACCTCTCGTAAATCGTGTTTCTTGCAATGTTGGCAGACGTCCGGACAAGGTCTACGAGATAAGGCATCTGCGTTATTATGGCCTTTTCCACTCCTGTGTTCTGTCTCGAAATTAAATTCCTGTAGCTGCTCCAACCATCTTGATACCTGCCCATCTGGATTTTTAAACTGCAGAAGCCATTTTAACGCAGCGTGGTCGGTCCGTAGGGTGAACTGTCTCCCGATAAGGTATTTATGGAAGTGTTGTAGGGTCTTCACAGCGGCTAGTAGCCCTCGACGAGTTACACAGTAGTTTCTCTCCGGTTTAGTGAGTGCCTTGCTAAAATAGGCTATCACTACTTGGTGGTCTCCCTGCGTCTGAGACAGTACGCCTCCAATTCCAATATTGCTGGCGTCTGTGTCCACTATAAATTTACCCTCTCTACTTGGATAGCCTAATATAGGCGTCTGGCATAGGTATTGCTTTAGTGTTTGAAAAGCCGTGTCACATTCTGAGTCCCAAATAAATTGGCGCTTTTGTTCAGTTAGGCGGTGCAGCGGTTTTGCTATATCTGCAAAGTTCTTTACAAAACGCCTGTAATATGTACATAGGCTGAGAAAAGATCTAATTTCTGTTTTACTTTTTGGAATAGGCCACTCTCGAACTGCTTCAATCTTCATAGGATCGGTTTGCACGCCTCTTGCAGATATTATGTGACCTAGGTAATTTACCTCCTTTTGAAGAGTTCCATTTCTTCGGGCTTAATTTTAAATTAGCTTCTCTTATCCTGATAAACACTTTCTCTAGGTTATTCAAGTGCTCTCTAAAACTTCTTCCCATGACGATGACGTCATCCAGGTATACTAGGCACACATCTCCTAATAGTCCAACCATAACTCTCTCCATAAGTCGCTCGAACGTCGCGGGAGCGTTACATAAGCCGAAAGGCATAACATTAAATTGCCATAAGCCGCTTCCGATTCCGGTACTGAAGGCTGTCTTTTCTTTGTCCTCGGGGCATATTTCTACTTGCCAGTAACCGCTTTTTAGGTCCACCGTAGAAAACCAGTTCATACCGCTGAGCATGTCCACAGTATCGTCTATTCTAGGTAGTGGATAACTGTCCTTTTTAGTCACGTTATTTAGTATCCGGTAATCGACGCAAAATCGCGTGCTAACATCCTTCTTTTCTATTCTTTTTCCAAGACCACAGGCGATGACCACGGACTCGTAGATGGTTCTATTATCTTGTTGTCAGCCTTTTGTTTTATCAGTGATGTAACTTCCGATTCTTTGGCCCATGGTACGCGACGAGGTCTCTGTTTAATAGGCCTAGCGTCGCCCGTGTCGATCTTGTGTTTCACAAGTCTAGTCCTCCCGCAGTCACTGCCGGTAGCGTAGATGCTCTTATACTTTAATAAAAGTTCTTTCGCTTGCACATATTCCGATTCACTTAAGTTGTCTCGAAAAGACTCAGAGAGCCCCTCAATACAGTCATCACCGTTCTGGGTTATGTCATTTGTACTGTTTACACGTCGTAAATAGCTCACTTTTGCACACTTTCGATAACACTATTTCTCTTAAGGTTTATTTCAAGGTCACTTGTATTAACAATTCTCACTTTTATAGTGTCTTTCATAATTAACAATGTTCTTGCGGTAATCCAACTCGGATGATAACCACTATCTTTCAGGATAACGCAGCAACCTCGTTTTACTTGCGATGGAAACTTAACTTGCACCAAGTTTTCTGATCTAGGGGCCAACAGCGTATCTTTTAGGCAATACAAATTGCAAGCTTGCGATCATTCTAGACATACTTCTTGGTCAGGAAATATTAGTACTCCTTTCGCAACATTCACTACGCAGAGATGTGCTTTCAAAAAGTCCAAACCTAGAATGCAACCATCGGTAATATTCGCTATTAACACATGTTGATTGTAAATTTTGTCTCCAATATTAAACTCCACTTCGGTGTCGCCTAGGACGGTAACTGGTTGGAAGGTTGCCATTTGTAGATGATATATTGGCAGCTGTTTCCTTCCGGGGATAGTTCGCTTCACTAGTTCTGGTCTTATTATTGTTCGTGATGCTCCGGTATCTATTGTCAATTTGCACAATTTATTATTTACACTACTTTCGATAATTAAACTATTCCCATCACATTATACACTTGTGTAATAGTGACATTGGGGGCCTTATTTAACGACAGGTCTTCATCTACTTGAGTCGCAGAGCTTGAGACTCTCGTTTTCTTGAACTTTGGACAGTCTGTCCTTATATGCCCTATTTCGCCGCAGCCGTAGCACCGTAGGTCCAAACCGGGGCCTTCTAGGAGCGTTGTCTTTTCTAATAGTAGATACATTCCTAATTTTAAATGCTCGTGTATCTTGTCTAACGGCTTCCACTTCAAGAGCGTGGACGAGTGCATTTTTTAATGATGTATGATGCGCCAATCGTACAGTACCCCGGACTTCAGCATCGCGTATGCCATCGACGAAAGCTTGAAGGAGCGTCGTGGGTATAATTTCTGGCGTTGACGTGTAAGCACGGCGCACTAGTCCTATCTCACTCGCCCATTGTTGAAGGTTTTCACCAGGCCTTTGTGATCTCTCTCGTAGTTGGGACCGATAAACATGTTCCAAATGTTTTTCTCCATACCGAGTTTCTAGGGCATCTATAAGTATATCCAATGTTCGTCCTTCAGCTGGCAGGTTTTGTAATACATTCAACGCATTCGCTCGTAGGGCCAGAGTAAGCGCCGTTAATGCATGCTTACCGCTCCAACCGTCGCCCTCGATCAATGTCTAAAATTGATGTCGGAATGCTCCCCATGACGATGAGCCATCGAAATGTGGTAAGTCGAATCTCCCTGAGGCCGTCACGGTCATGGCAGTATTGGCTGGCCCACGAGCTTCAAGGTTGCAAATGCGTTGCTCGAGCGTGTCAACCTTGTTTTGAAGCTGTGTGGTTTGTTCTGTTACTGTCTCGATATCTGTTTCCAATTTCTTCACTTTAAGACTAACATCATCGACCTTGTTGACTATCTCTTCCCGGCTGGCTTGCAGGCTGGTCTACAGGCTGGCTTTGAGTTTAGCTTGGCTGGCTTCCCTTTCCTTTCTATCCTCTTTCCGGCTGGCTTGCATGCTGGCTTGCAAGTTGTCTATTGAAACCAATATGGCTGATAGGTCCATTTCGGGCGCTGTAGCTGACAAACTCGGTCCGGTTCTCCTTGCCTCCTCGTTCGTGGAGTACATTCTTCTTCCAACGGCATCCCACTTCTGACTCCAGTTGTTACGAGCTACAGAACTCGAATTAAAAATGCCGTTGGAAGTACTATAGAATTTATTAGAACTGTACAAACACGTATAAAACAAATGCAAATAAAACTGGATGCAACCAGTTCGCACTACGCGATTCAATGCAATTCGACACGCGTAAAGTCCGTCGTCTATATCGCCGTCTATAATCGAGAGTACTACAAACATCTTACTCGTCTCGTAGTCGTCGCTTGACTGCCCACCCCTCCATTCGGGCATTGTCTTATACTCACTACACAGTACAAAAAAATTGGCCGCGTGCACTGAGTTTCCGAGAAAATAGTAATTTGCACACCTGCGAACGGCCAACAAAGTCGAAAATAATAACAATAAGGATTAGTTCGACGCTAATGATGGTTATAAAACAAGTAGAAAAACAATAACATGTTTTACTTAATTACAATTCAAAACACAAAAGAATTCCTAAATCCGGGAAGACAAAAAAAACTGCGCTTACGTCAGGCAGCTGTGTGTTTATCTTTGTCGCTATGTAACATTATTAAATTATTATTGTTATACATTTCGGAGTTGCCACTAATTTCCACATTAAAGTTTCCTCACCACCTTGGCATCAGAAGGAGCTCTACGGTTTCGTTGCTTGCGTTCTCCGATGCCAGCGAAAAGGCATATATGGGTGTGTCATTTATTTATATGTCCAGAATGGTAACGAAAGACGTACGAAAGACGTATAGTTTCTTTAGTTAGTTCCAAATCTCGCGTGTCGTCTCCGTCAAGGATTGTAACTTTAGCTCGACTAGAGCTTAGTTCTTTAAACCTACCCGCCCGTCCTTATTCTCGCCACATCAAAAGTGAAGATGTCACCATTTTGAAAACTTATAATAAAAATGCTACGACAAGAGCCGTAAGCCCCTGTCCATCTCAGTGCGTCGTTCGCACCACACACTTAAATTTCATCGCTCCGCCGTTATAAAAAACCGCCCCTACAATCAAGACTGTGCGCACGTCTCGCGAAGTGACAATATAAATATAAATAAATTAAAAACTCGCCGGACCTGTTGCTGGGGCTGAAGAAGAGAACCAAGAGCAGCAGCGTACGGTGAGTTCCTTCTACTCCCAATATTGAACCAACCTATTATACAGTCCATAACCACCCCTAATCAAATGGTGAATTTATTTTCTCACCGTTTTAAAATTTCTTGTCTGTTTGTTCAGCATTCACGTAAAAACTACTGGGCCGATTTCGATGCGGTTTTTGCTAATCGACAGCAAAATAATAGACATAAACTCTGCGCTACTATACTATAATAGGAAAAACATACTACTTTTATATAAATTATAAGGATATGCACGCGACTTCGTCCACGCTTGACTTGAAATTCTTGCGGGATTCCCGGGACACAAAGTATCACAGAATTTAAAAAATAATGTAAGCTATCGTTTTAGTGAAAAATGTATCGGAAAAATACTATTTTTTATGCACCCGAACAACTTTAAGCCGCTCCTGAAAAAAATTCCGCGGCATTTCCGAGACAAAAAAGTGACAGAGTCTACGCCGAGTGAACTTTATGAATTGCCCGCTCTACTAGAGGTTAAATCTTCTAACCTCTTGAAATGAAATCTCCTAGGGTACTGTCCTCGTGTGCTTTTGACAAAGCGTGTCCTATCTCCTAAAGGAAGCCCTGTACGAAATGTGCGGTCTCCGCCTCGGAATAAGAGAAATTTATTGACGATCAAATCTTCATCATGTTAATTACTCGCTGTACAGCGAATCATTATAGATATTTTTAAAAACCTATTTTTATAGATACCATTTACCAAAGCGTGACTTACATTTAAAGAAAAAAAATATTTTTTTCGCAATCCAGTATTTCAATTTTAATATTTCTAAAATTATAGACACTCAAAATTTTGTCAAGGTGTTTTTATTGCAGCAAATTGACCCATTACAGTATCCAGGTTAAAGTTCCCAAGTGTATACCACTTTCTTTTCGTATTTCTTTCGCAAAAACAAATCATAGTTTTTGCGAAAGAAATACGAAACATTTTATGTCGATCCAAACAATGTTAATAGAATTTGGGCACTTCTCACCTTATTTTGAGTAAATTTCATATCTCATTTCTTGAAAATGATTTAGTAGAAAGGGTTTCATTAAATAATTTATGTTTTTTGGTTATCACCGCTCCCAGACGTAAAATTTAAAATAAATAGTTCATAATATATGTCAGATTTTATCACAGCTTCTATTTGTAGAGATTGAGATAGTATATTGTAGAGAGGTATTTTGGTGTGCATAATTGAAAAAAGAGAATATAACTGAAACCATTTACTTTCGTCATACTTTACATAGGAAACGCGGCAGCGCGCACAGGCATTGCTCACGGACGTTCTTAATCGACTAAACGACGGGGTGGCCGGCGGTTCCTACGGGGACGTGGGAGGGGGTGACCGTACCACCCGTGCCAGGCACCGGAGCACCGTGAGGCTCCGATGGGACAACGTTGCGCGCTATAACCTCCCCCTCCAAGTCACAAGTATGACCCGTTTGTGACTTGGGATTAGGCGGTCGTCCACGACGACGGCATGGGATGAACCAGTATAACGCGTTAAAGCACTAGAATGACATTTCCCCTTAGGAACACCGGCACTATCAACAATCATATAAGAATTTGGACTGATGACTTGCGAGACACGAAACGGGCCCTCCCGTCTAGTAGCAAATTTGCTTGTAAAACCCTTAGATGTGCTGCTCGCCATAAGAGTCTTAACGAGCACTAAATCTCCCTTCGTAAAAGGTGAAGATTCTCGTCGGTGCTTATCACCTTCGGACTTGCGCTTATCTTGTTGCTCCTCCATACGTAGCTGTACATCTTGCAAGACACGAACAAAGTCCTTCAGGTAGGGTGTGATCTGCGGCACGAAGTTCTGCTTCGAGACGATTGCACGTAGATCAGTACCCACTGAGAGCGGAGAACGCATCTCTCGCGCGTAGGTCAGGTATGCAGCTGAATATCCGGTCCCCTGATTGTACGCACTGTTAAGTGAAAAACGCACCATCGGTAGAACAGCTGGCCATTTACGGTGTTCAGGACCTACGAGTATAGCAAGTCGCGTTTTCAACTCACGATTCTTACGCTCGGCTGGATTAGCTTCAGGGTGGTAAACTGGAATCAGAGACTGCTGCACCCCTAATACAAACAAAGCCTTTTGCATAACAGCCGAAACAAATTGCGTCCCTTTGTCGGAAATAATCCGATGAGGAAAACCATAACGTAGAAACACCTCCTCCAAAAGAACTCTCGCACACGATTCAGCAGTCGCGTCACATAAAGCGAATAGTTCTACCCATCGACTGGCGACATCTTCTATAAGAAGGATCCACTTCTCGCCACAATCTCCTTCAGGCAAGGGCCCAAAAAGGTCTATAGCTAAAACCTCTAATCTCTGCTAGGGCACTGGAGTTTGAAGCAACCCCGCAGGCTTCAAATTTGACGATTTGTATTTTTGACAAAGGTCACATGACTTTAAATACTGAGCTACATAAGAACGCATATTCTTAAAGTAATAATTTTGTTTGATCTTCTGCAAGGTACGCTCCAAACCCTAGTGTCCAGCAGTGGGCGAATCATGGAGCTCCTTCATTAGCTCCGCCCTTAATGACTCTGGTACCACTAATTGAGGCTCTTCAGATTCTCCATCCGGATCACAGCGATACAATATACCTTGTGAAAGATAATATCCTCTGTCCGTCTAGCGTAAAGATGCTTCTGGATTATCAAATTGTCCTTCAAAATCTGCAATAATTTTACTAACGTCAGGATCCTTCAACTGAGCCTCTCTAAGATCCTCAGGCTTCCGACGTGGCAGATCTACAATTACAGGACAAATATCACACGAACTGGAACTCAATATTTCTGCTTCGTGGCTCACCGGGCGGCTAAGCGTATCCGCCACCACGTTAACCTTTCCAGGAGTATAATCAATATCCAAATCATAAGATTGGATCTTCATAGCCCATCTGGCTAAACGACCGCTCGGAGTCTTTATGGACAACAACCATTTCAGAGGCTGATGATCAGTCGCTACATGAACCTTACTTCCTTCGACGTACCCTCGAAATTTATCCAGAGCCCAGACCAGACCGAGGGCTTCCCGCTCCGTAGTATGGAAATTACGCTCAGCAGACGTTAACAATCTACTTGCGTATTCAATGGGTCGCTTTTCATTGACAGTCTCACTTTGCATGAGCACTGCTCCAATGGCGTACGCACTGACATCTGTCCGTAAAACAAAAGGCAGGTCAAAATCTGGTTGACGAAGAATGGGGCTGGTGGTGAGCCGGTACTTAAGCTCCTCAAATGCTCGTTGCTCACTCTCCCCCCATTGCCAGCATCTGTCCTTCTTGGTCAGATCCGTCAAACTACGCGCTACGTCGGAAAATTGCGGAATGAATTTCCTGAACCAGGAACAAGTCTGCAGAAACGTCTTTAACTGCTTCAAATTCGTCGAAGGCTTCATGCTGGTTACAGCTTCGACTTTGGTGGGATCTGGCTCGATTCCACGCGAAGACACAACATGTCCTAGATAATTAATCCTATCCCTAGCAAAAACGCATTTATCTCTACTGGCCTTTAATTTAAATAAGCGAAGACGCTCGAAGACCTGATGCAGATCCTTCAGGTGACGTTCCAGAGTGATCGATATCACCAGGAGATCATCAAGGTAGGCTAGAACACAAACATCCTTAAGGCCAGCCCTCATCTGGTCTATCAGCCGCTGGAAGGTCGCTGGAGCGTTCTTTAAACCGAAGGGCATACGATGGAACTGGAAAGTTCCAAAAGGCGTAGTGAAAGCCGTCTTAGGCCGATCCTCCGGACCTACCATCGTCTGCCAATAACCAGCCTTCAAGTCTATAGTAGACATCAAACAATCAGGCTTTGTACTTTTTAACAAATCATCGATGACTGGAAGCGGGTACTTATCAGTACGAGTGACACTGTTAAGTTTCCGGTAGTCCACACAGAATCTGACTTCCCCCGTTCTTCTTTGGTATCAAAACCACAAGCGAAGCCCACTCTGACTCGGCATCCTCAGCAATGTCACCTTCCAGCATCATCTCTATTTCTCTTCTCATAACTTCCTTTTTCGCAGGCGTGACTCGATATGGTGGGCTAGCGATTGGGATAGCATCGCCGGTATCAATGCGATGCAGAGCAAAAGTAGTTGGTTCTCCCCCTGGAGCAAAAATGTCCTCATGGGCATTCAGGGGTGTACCGAGCTGCTCACGTTCATCCGACCCAAGATGGGAACCTTCATCCTCACGAAGACCCACAGACGAACAGCTGATCAGCGGCAAAGAACATGACTCAAACTCAATGGGTTGCGGCGTCCGATCGTGTCTCACAAACCATATATTACAATCAAAGTCCAATACCATACCTATACCATTAATAAAATTCATACCTAATAAAGTATCCGTAGCGTTGGGTAACATAATAAAATCTACCATGCATGTTACCCCTTGCACGGTAACATTGACATTAGCTACTTCTACATTTTGCGCACAAACGCGGCCATCGGCAAATTTTAATTCTGTGAAAACATAATGAAACTTATGATTATTCTTAAATAAAAGAGTCCTTAAACTAACACTACCGATACTATGCTTCGCGCCAGTGTCCACTAACACTTTACTACTTGCGCCATAAATTTTAATATCGAGCACAGGGCGCATACGCGAATTAATATTAATGGAACTCATAGACACTGATTTAAGCGAACTTTCAGATACTACTGATTTTTTTTGTTTACATGTCGGACAATTTGTACGAATATACCCCGGTGTCCCGCACCCGAAACACGTAATCATACTCGCTCGCGGTTCAGCCTCCAAAACATCATCTTTTACTCTCTTCTGTTTGGTAAGTCTCTGACAGGCATCCCTCACGTGACCATACTGTTTACAGTAATTACACTGTGGCCGTGAACGGGGTTTCAAAACTGTACTAGACTCTGAGCGCTCCGTCCCTCAGTGCGCTAACACGGTAGAAGAGGTGGAAGGCTTGGTTTCCAAAATCACTTGCGGCTGACATTCCTCTAGAATATCCTCGACACGGCGCGCCTGCGCCAACAATTTTCCAAACGTATCAAAAGAGGAACGCGACACCTTTTCTCGGATACGACGGTGCAATAACCCGTAGGTCATGTCCAATTGCACCACTTCGATGAGTGTAAAAGGTGGAAGCTGCGCGATCAATGCACGGATATGACATATGAATAAATCCGTTGCTTCGTTATTCTTTTGCTCTCTCTCAAATATCGCACGACAAATTTTGTGTGGCGGTAACCTGGGTCCAAATGTTTGTATCAAAGAGTCGACCGCTGCTTGTCACGTTACTGTGGTATTCTTAACTCCCAGCCACCACGTAGCAGCAAGTCCTGTCAGTAACATAGGCAATCCACGCAGCGCAACATTGTCGTCTATACCTACGCAGGTTTTATACGTCTCAACTTCGTCAACAAAGGCTCTAACATCGTTCGATTTACTGCCGTCGAATTGTGCCGTACATTTAGCAAAATTGCCCGTGTTCTGCTGATTAGTAAAGTAAGATTGCGTACCTGAGCTGTTGTTATGCATACTACTTATCAGAAGCATCAGCTGATCATTCGTCAGAACGAACTGCGGCGTGGCAACACCGACGGGCGGGGCAGGCGGCGCGACAGGTGGCGACGCGTTCGCGGCCGCAGCGGCAGCGCCCTGCGGGGAAGATTTCCGCATCGGCACCGAAACAGACGCTGTGGCATGTACCGAACCAGACCCCGAAGCAAGTGCCATACCAGGCACCGAGGGCGGTACCATAATCCCTTCATTAACGATGACACCGGCTTCCGCCGGACTCGCAGCACGAGATCTCATCATCCGTCGCGACATAATGAAAGCCACTCGAATATTCCAGAATACGAATCACTATTACGTACACAACATTTACAGTTTATAACTAAAATAGCATTGCACACCAAACTTTTAAATATTATAGTTATTACGAAAAAACGTTCATTATTTCTTTAAAACACAACAGTTCTTCACGGGTATTAGCCGAACGTTGGGCGTCCACTTTGTAGAGAGGTATTTTGGTGTGCATAAATGAAGAAAAGAGAATATAACTGAAACCATTTACTTTCGTCATACTTTACATAGGAAACGCGGCAACGCGCACAGGCATTGCTCACGGACATTCTCAATCGACTAAACGACGGGGCGGCCAGCGGTTCCTACGGGGACGTGGGATAGAGGAGGGGGTAGCCGTACCACCCGTGCCAGGCGCCGGGGCACCGTGAGGCTCCGATGGGACAACGTTGCGCGCTATAATATGGACTTCACCGTGTATCCGTTCGAATAATAGGCCGCAGTTTGAACATAGCGGAAAAGTATAATATATATATATATATATTAAATAACCACACATTGTGAATGTGACGACATACCACCATATAAGTTTTATTTCTAAATGTCTCCGGTAGAATATCGTTGCTTAGCAACTTTCCTGTTTGGTATACTCTTGTCAACCTTCTGTCTTGATATTAAATTAATATTTTCTGTAAATAATTCTATCCTCAATAAAAAAAATTGTTCATTAAAATATTTATTTATTATATTAATTTTACAGTGATATCCAGTAAATATTTAATGATTCTTAGAATGGCTCCATTTTAGTAACTATTGCTTGAGCAATAATAACTCAAAATCATTATTTTAAACAACCAAACAGTAGAATAAGAAAGTTTTCTAGTACTTATCACTTTTACTTCAAAACTTGTTTCTGAAGCTATTCCTAAAAGAAGTAACTTGCTGAAGTAACAAGCTGGGTCACACGCGACTGAATATGCGTAAGCTAGTATTTAAGCAGCCAGATAATTATTCGAATGTGGGCGCGCATGTGTCATGACTATTATTACTACTGCTTGAACTATCAATTTCTCGTACGATAGTAATCAATGTGCTTAAAGTACATTTATAAAATTAAACAGCGCATGCAATCATTTATGTTCAAGACATAAAATATGTTAATTTTACATTTAAGCATGCCAACACTAAAAAATATTTTTTCATATGGAACATCATAATAATAATAAATTTCTCTTCGACTCAAAATAGCTTCCTTATGAAACGTCCCCCATAATTCTTCACTTTGTTAAATTATCTAACAAAAGTTGTGATCTTTCGAGCCGGATATGAACCAGCCACCTATAGATACTATCAAAATTACGAAATATAGCTCAGGTAACTAGTGCTCTTTAGGGTTTTTGCTATTTCAAGCCCTTTATTAGTAAAGTGGCATTGTACCATCCTAAATTAAAACCTGTCAATTAAACTTGTCACAAAGCTCCAAATAGGTCTGTCTGATTGATTAAGTTTTTACAATAGCTCCTGAAAATAGGATAAAGTAATTATAGGAAAATTTTACGGTTTTTATTATTGTATTGTGACTAGTTTTAATTTTCTTTTTTTTTACATATTCTTGTTTTATTACATACCTAATATTGTATATTTTCTATTAAAAAATAAAATTTGTTAACAAGTTCCTTAAGAGGGTTCTCTGTTAACTATTACCATTTTTATGTTAACTACAAATTTAAGCAAGGCCAGACCTAAAACTTTAGGAAATAGCGAAAAATAAGGTTAGAAGTGTCATGGCCGCTTGTAAAAAATTGTAACCTAAGTACATCAAAAAACAATTAGATTTTGTAGGCACTATCTAGTTGAACTGAAAGAGTATAAAAAATAAGTTCTATACTTTTGCACCATAGGTCAGGTTACTAATAAGTATAATATAAAATTCTGGGAAATAAAAAGGAACATAGTGCAAATACCGACATGAGTTAGAATTGGAATTCATGAGAGATTTTGAGATTCTGTCACGACTACCAAAACAGAATGGGTTTTTTTTTTCTATGTAGACCCGGGATTCTCCGTCGTGGTTCAAGATAGAGATTATCTTTTCTTTATTTATTGCTATTTATAGGTTTCAGTTTTTTTCCTATCTTTTAGCTACATATATATTTCATACAAAAACTACTACCAGGTTTGTTGGGTTAGGTAATTACGGGTACCCCCTAGGGGGTGCCCCTCGCGATCCTCACGCCCTCCGACCACGGTTAGCACACGGGGAAGCGTCCCCGGGGCCCCAGCGGCCACTGTCACATTCCCCCATTCTCTCCGTGACAGTGGTGTCCCACCTACGTTCCTATCCTTAAAAGGTTCCCGTGCGTCCTTCCTTCACAACTACCCATCCTTTCCATGTTCGACGGGCCACTCGCACCTCTCTGTTCCGCGGAGAGCTCCCTGGCGATGTGGCGGCGACGGGTCCGGCGGCCAGGCGTTCTGCCAATCCCCGGGACAACGACGGAGCGGATCTAAGGGCAGTCGGCCCCTCCTCAAACTTCGCCACCGTCGCGCGATGCAGGGTGTGGTGGCGGCGGTTCTACCCGACCGCACCCGCACCGCGGAGGAAGAAAAAAAATATCACTCAGATGGTCTTGGGTGGAGGTCCCGACTTGCTCGCCCTTAGGGCAGATTGATTCCCCACCCACCCGAAGCTTGGTCAGCGTGCCAGAGGCTGCATGCCGGGCGGGTTATCCCGGCTGCTAGCGCCCTGTGGGCGGCGTGTGGGGGTGCCTTACATATAGTCATCTCGCATGCCGCTCACAGTCTCTTAGTTTTAAGTCATTCAGATGGCCTCCATCGAGGAGGCAAAATTAGGTTTAATAACTCTTTGAGTTCGAATTATTGTGGAAGCACAAGAATAAGAGCAACTACCCCAAGTGGGTCGATCTTCCTCTCAAAAAAAAAGGAGGGCAAATCCCACGCCGATGCCAATACCTGTGATAAGGCCAGCTGTTCCCCATCGTATTCTGGGGGGGGGGGGACGTCCTTGCTCTGGAATACCTGGACTTTGTCTAAACAGATGAAGCCCGAGATGGGCGGTGAAGTAATTTTCTCGCGCAGTAGCAGCAGAATGAGCGGCCGCACTTCTGCTGCAAGTGGCGCCATTAGCGGCAACAAGAGCGGGTCCTTGAGTGGAGCTGTCGATGAGTCAGACTCCAATCTCTCGATGTTCTCCATTCGCTGGTCTTCATTCATGGTCCCGCTCCAGAACCGACTCTCGTTCGCGGTCGCGCTCACCGCGAACACGCTCCCCGACGCGCTCACGCTCCGGATCGGGACCCTGCATACGCACCGAACCGGAAGCCGAGCCCTCGAATCCGTCGAGCCAGTGGCGCGTCCAGAAAAAGCGGAGGAGGCCAGCTCCATATCGTGGCCCCCATAAGATATCGTTGGTTTCGAGCGACAATGAAACAGTCGCGTCGAAAACCTCCCGTAGGGTGTCTCCGCCCTCCACGGGAGATACAGTAGAGGCCGCTAGTATGGCACGAGCCAAAGAGGCCGTTGCCCAAGCGGGTCGGGTAACCGATCTTGAGCTGGACCATGAGGAGAGCACCGTCGAGCTGATTAGAGCCGCCGAACAGGCGCGATCGCTCGACGGGCCCCAGAACTCTTGAGTCACTCAGGGTCAGTGTCGGTAACGGACGAGGCCGGTGCTAGAACCGCCCAGGCCATAGAGACCGATGTCCGAAACGCCTTGGGAGTCATCCGCCATGTGGCTAAGGTCCCCAGGGGGTTAAAGGGGACTTTTATGAAGTCCCTTAACGACTCGGTCTCTATCATCAGTGACGCCTTCGAGATGTTAAGAGGCCGCACCGAGTCTGACGAAATCAGGCGACTTGAAGCGGCCAATAGACGCCTTGAGGCACAGATGACGGAAATGAAGAAGGAAATGGCTAGTCTCCGTGCCGAGTTCGCCCGACCCCGGCTTGCACCGGCCCCCAAATCGCCGATGCCGAAGCCTCCGCCTCCGCCACCCCCACCACAAACGTCGTCGTCGTCCGTCGTGGGAGGGCGGTTCAAGGACCAGGACAAGCTGTTGCGCCATCTGAACCTATCGCTTGGGACCATGATGGACGCAAAGCTGGCCGCCCTGGATGACCGCCTACTCCCGGAGAGCCGAGTCCGCCCGCCGCTGGCTGTAGACACCCGGCGGGCAGGTATGCAACAGACTCCTGCATCCGGGAGAGGGCAGGCTAACCGCCCTCCCGTGGAATCCCCTGCTGATTTTCCTCCCCTGCTCGCCAAACGAAGACGAGGCGGCGTTGAGGCAAAAAGCACGACGAGCGTACCAGCCCCGGTTGGCCCCTTAGGGGAGGGGCTGGTACGCCGGCATCCGAGCCGCCCCCAGGACTGAATGTAGGATGGTCGGTGGTAGCTCGTAAGGCTAAAAAGAAGCCACTGACCAAACAGAGTGGCGCTGGTAGGGCTGCTCAGCCTCGGGCGAAGCCGAAACCACCAACGCCCCCGACGACCCGAGGCCCGCGTATGCGGGTGCCTAACACCACCGCAGTGATTCTCACACTGTTACCTGCGGCGGTGGAAAAGGGCACCAGCTACGCGGACCTTATGCAGACGGCCAAAGCCAATATCAAGCTTGGCGACCTCGGCATCCCCGGGGTCAAACTGAAAATCGCGCGGACGGGGGCCCGTATGCTCCTTCTCCCCGGAAAAGATACTGGGGAGAAGGCCGATGCCCTCGTCACGCGGTTAAAGGAGGTCTTGCCCGAGGAAGAAGTGAAGGTGTCCAGGCCCGAAAGATGCTTTAACGTGCGCGTCTCGGGTCTGGACGATTTTACAAAAGTGGAGGAGGTTGTGGCCGTCGTCGCCCGGGTCACAGACGTTGCTGCTGGCCGTTTTGCTTCCGGCGAAATACGTTTGGACCCAGACAGATTGGGATATGTGATCCTGGCCTGTCCTGTGGCGGCGACCATAAAGTTGAAAGAAAAGAAGAGGCTAATGGTGGGGTGGGCTTCGGCGGATATCAAAGTCCTGCCGAGCCGGTCCGAGCGGTGCTGGCGCTGCCTTGTGGCAGGTCACGTCGCCTACGTCTGCTCCTCCCTTGTCGACCGCAGCAAAGATTGCTATCGCTGCGGTCAACCAGGTCATCCCGCCGCCACGTGCCAGAATCCGCCGCACTGCAGCATCTGCAATGCAGCCGGCCGAACGGCGGGTCGTTGGATGTGCAGGGGAGTGCCGGCCGCGCGAAAAAACGCGGGCCCCCCCACCAACACGAGGTCCACCGGTAAGAAGGTGGACCAACCACAAAAACAGACCGGCGACCAAAACAAGACGCCAAAACGGAAAAGGAAACGCAACAGGAAAGGTCCCAGGCAGGTCGCGGCCAACAACAAGTCACAGCCGATGCCGCCGCGGCCGCCTCGGCCGCCGCAGCCCCTACCCCGCTCGCTGCAGCCGTTGCCGTCGCCAGCACTCGGGACCACTAGAATGGAGGAGTAAAAAGTCGTCCTAATGGCTCTCCTAGTGGTCCAGGGAAATCTGAACCACTGCGCCGCTGCCCAGGACTTGTTGGTGCAGAGTTTGGCGCAGTGGAGCATACAGTTCGCCGTGGTCGCCGAGCCATACTACGTCCCCCCCCCCGTTCTGATTGGGCGGGGGACCTCGATGGCTCAGTGGCCATTATTGTCCGGACCGCCGCCGCATGCCCTCCCCTAGCCGATGTGGTAAGGGGACGGGGTTATGTGGCGGCAACAATCGGGGAGATGGTGGTCCTTGGGGGCTACTTCCCCCCGAATCGAAGGTTCGCCGATTTCGAAGGTTGGATAGAGGAAGTGGGCACTGTGGTGGCCCGCAATCGACCTCGCCCCGTGCTGTGTACTAGTGGAGCCCCCTACTAGAGGGGCTAAGGCGCGCGTGCAATAGCGCGCACCGCCAGTACACCCGACACAGAAGACGGCTTCGCCACGCAGAGGACGCAACGGCCGTAGAGGCTCAGCTGTACGAGGGGTACAGGAGCGCCAGAGAGACATTACGCTTCGCGATTCGCGACGCGAAGAACGCGGCCTGGGGGGAGCTCTTGGAGAGTTTAAATCAAGACCCTTGGGAGCGTCCATTTCAAATGGCGCGGAACAAGCTCCGCGCCTGGGCGCCCCCACTCACCGAGTCTCTCCCCAGGGACGCTGTACACGACGTGGTTGGCGCTCTGTTCCCGTCACGGGCTGAGCACGTGCCTCCTGCAATGGGACCGCCAGAGGTGGAGCTCAGCGTGGATAGAGACCCTGTGCCCACCGTGGACCGGTTAGAGCTGGGGGCAGCTATGCTACGGCTAAAGGCCAAGAACGCTGCCCCCAGCCTTGACGGTATACCAGGGCGTGCGTGGGTACTGTCCTACGACGCCCTGGAGCCCCGACTGATGAGGCTTTTCGGCGCATGTTTGGAGCAGGGCCAGTTCCCGCAACGGTGGAAGACCGGAAAACTGGTCCTGCTGCGTAAGGAGGGGCGCCCTGCGGACTCACCGTCCGCCTACCGGCCCATTGTGTTGGTGGACGAGGTTGGCAAGCTCTTCTAGCGTATCATCGTCGACCGCCTCGTCCAGCACCTATCGACGACGGCGCCGGACCTGGCGGACAACCAGTTCAGTTTCCGCACTGGGCGCTCCACAATCGACGCCGTCATGCGCCTGAGAGGCCTGGCGGAGGAAGCAGTCTCCCAGGCCGAGGTCCTGTTGGCGGTGTCCCTAGACATCGCCCCGCGGTCCCCTCCTGTGGAACATTGCATACGACTGGACGTTACGCAATAGGGTCCTCCCCGGCGTCAGCTTCATATGCTACGCAGATGACACATTGATCGCAGCACGATCCCTCGTGCTGGACCCACCGGCAGGCGTGCCTTCTAGGCACGGCTGGGGTGTCCTTAGTTGTAGGCAGGATCCGGCGTCTTGGACTGGAGGTGGCGCTTCAGAAGACCGAGGCCGTGTTCTTTCACGGCCCTCGGAACCGTCCACCTCCAGACACCGCTATTATAGTAGGAGGCATCCGCATCGGCATCGGGGAGACCACGAAATACCTTGGATTGGTCCTCGATAGTCGGTGGGATTTTTCGGCACATTTTCGGCAGCTGCTCCCCAGACTCAAGGGGGCAGCGGGCGCGCTGTCGCGCTGCCCTCTCGAAGGGCAAGCACGGAGACAGCGGTGGTGATGTCCACCTCACCACCGCTCGCCTGTCCGGTGCCCCCCCCTCCCCCGGCCGCGACCGGAGAGGGCTGGACAACGGTGAACAGGAGGAGGACCCGGAAGGGCAAAACACCGTCGGTCAGTGCCGCACCGATCACGCCCCCCACCGCTGACGCTGCTCCAAGCGCGAAGCCGCGGGGGACTAGAAGAGGGCGAGGAAGAGGAAGGGGTTAGAAGGCGCAGGAGCAATCCTCGCAGCCTCCCCCACCTCCCCCTCCCGCCAAAAAGAAGGAAATTGCCAAGGAGAAGAGGGCTCCGCGATTGCGTCCCCCGAAGTCCACCGCTGTCGTGCTGACCCTACAGCCAGGCGCGACGGACAGAGGGGTGACCTACGCGAGCCTCTTCTCCAAGGCAAAGGCAAACATCTGGCTGGCCGACCTCGGGATAAAGGGAGGTCTTTGGCTAAAGAAGGCGCGCATAGGGGCGCGCATGGGGGCGCGCATGCTGCTGGTACCTGGTGCCGACAGCGCCCCCCAGGCGAATGCCCTCGCCGGTGGGTTGGTCTTCTGCGCAGATGAAGGCCTTGCCCCACAGGGCCCAGCGGTGCTACCGCTGCCACGAGGCTGGCCACGTGGCGGCGGTATGCACCTCCGAGGTGGACCACAGCGGCATGTGCTACCGCTGCGGACAGACCGGGCATCTGGTGACCGGCCCCTGCACCGCGAAGCCGCACTGTCTTCTGTGCGGCTCTCACAAGGCCGCGGCCGCGACGGCTGAACCACAACCAGCCGCCGCGCCCAGCGGCCAGGAGTAACGCCCGTGGCAAACAAAACCACGGGCAGACGGCAGCGGGCGTCGAGGTCTCGGGGACTCGACAGGCCTCCGCCCGCACCAATGCCACGGGAGGGCGCGAGAGGCAGCCGCGCGACCCTCTCAGAGCCGGGGAAGCTCACCTCCCCGGCTCGCACAGGAGAGGCCGCCCCACATTAGCGGGGCGGCCCACCGCCGCCGGGAAGCGGGTAATACCTCCGGTTTAAATACCGCGACCCGGTACCCAGGCGGTAGGAGGCTCCCATAGGGTGTTAGTGGGTATATCCGGCACCGGTCGTATTGATTAACCGGCGTCGGGGGAGCCCCACACACCGGCCGCGACTTCCCCGGCGCGACCTCAGCGTCATCAGCTAGAAAGCAGTGTCGGTCCTGTGTCCTCGCTCCAACAGTTGGTCGAAGCCATGTTGTCGAGCGAGGACGGATAAAGAGCGGTTTCCTCCTTCAGCGAGACGGTAATGTCCCTGAAGGAGGCCGCGGAGAGGACCAGGGAGGTGGATGCGTATGCAGACCCCATCCGACGACGGCGGACTGGCGGTCGGAGGCGTCGCTACGCACACCACCTCCCTTAGTGCCGTCACCGAGGCTGCGGGGACCGGGGGTAACCCGCGGACTTCCTCCCCTGTTGATGAAGCAGGGCACCTTGCCTTCGGGGTGTCCTGAAGATTGCCAGACGTAGGGGTGTCACGAATGCAGTAGCTCGGCTCTAGTTCTCGTGGCACCCCGTAAAAGCATGGGAAAGAGGCGCAGGTTAGGTTTAGTGGGTAGTCTGGCGGACGGGATCTCGCGACTACTACCGCCGCCGGCGGTAGTTATGCGTGGAGATCCCCGCCGCTGGGAGTCTCACACTCCCCTCGGTTAACCTCCCCCGGGACCGAGGGGGTGTCGCAAGAAAAGACATTCCCCCTGCGTTATCAAAAAAAAAAAAAGGTTACGTTGATTTTCGGATTACTTTTCAAGGTGTCTTCTCGTTTAAAGGATATTTAGGATTCTGCACTAGTTTTATTACCTGGCTTTGACTATCGGACTGTTTCTACGAAACTTGACGACTTGGCATGTTTCTTGGATTTGGATCTTGCTTGATCGACTACTTGGCGTGTTACTGGGACCTTGAGGTTGCCCCCCCCCCCCACAGGGGGGCCCCCTGAGATGGCGGACTCGGACACGAGCACCATCAAAGGGGCAGTTTCGGGGGTGATTGCGGGAAAGATCACGGCCCGCAAGAGGAACAGCACACACTCACGGGGCGAATCGGAGCTTGACTCCGACGAATCCTCCCGAAAGGTAGTGGGTGTGGAGACGGAGGATCTCGACACAGATGTGTCGGTGGTTAGGAGCAAGGCCGTCCGGCAAGTTTATAAAGTCCGCAGCGGGGGGCGCAGCAGTGGACGAGGGGCATCTCTGCGGTTTCCTCCGAGGAAGGAAACCACAGAGGAGCTCATGGCGAGATCGGAGGCCCTCTGCCTGGTGATTGAGCGCCAATTGCAGAGGATAACTGGGGGGTTGCCGGGACGTCTGCAGAGGCTTTTCGGAAAAAGAAGTCCGATGAGTCCTCCGACGTCATCGAGGTTGCGGATGACGTTGACCCGAGGGAGACTGACCTTGGCAGGATGGGGGCTGAAGAGCTCTAAGCCCTGGCCAAGGACCATGTCGCGGCCATCTACAAGGTGGCCCAGATCTCGGGCAACCTAAAGGGGGGCTACGTCCGGAAGCTCAAGGTCGCTGCCGGAACCCTCGCAGATGTGGTAGAATACCTCTCTGCGAGGTCCCTGGATGCCGAAAACCGGAGGTTCGCCATGGACAACCTCCGGCTAAAAAGGGAGATTGACTCCCTACGGGCTGAGTTAAAGGCTCACCATAGGGAATATAGTGACATGAGAGCAGCGGCCAAGAAAGGAGACAAGGCCGCTACCACTCCGGACGCTTCCCCCATTCTGGACCTTAAGACCCTACAGAGGGCCATCGTCACGTGGGTGGGGCCTCTTCTTGACGCCCGCTTCGCGAACATCGAGGACCCACTGCTCCCTCAGAAGGTCTTCCGCCCGCCGCTGGCAGGTGACAAGAAGAGAAAAGGGGCTATCCCCCCCCAGGGCTTCTGTCAATCCGGTCGCCTCCGCTCCTTCGGAAATGACCGAGTTCGACCACAGGATCGACACGGAGATGGCACCCCCCACCTCCGAAAGCTGGGCCGTCACGCCCCCCGCCCAAAAAGGTGAGGGCCGCGGGATCGTCAAAGGCTGGGACCACGGAGTTCCCCTCTCTGAGGACTCCGAGGTCCCAAATCAAAGGATTTGCTCCCGTCTCGAGTGCCCCCCTACGGACAACGAGTGGCCCGTTGCAGGGGGGGGGGAGGGTAAGGAGAAGGGAGCGGGCAGGGGACCTGCTAAAGAGCCGGCCCCCCTCCAGTCCACCCCATCGAACCTCCCAGCGCGAGGAAAGTAGGGAGACACGGAGGGAAGCGCGATGCAGGCTAGGATGAACCCGGAGCGGTTCACGGAGGAGAGAGCCCCGGCAGTTATGGTAAAATTGCTACCGGAGGCGGTGGCAAAGTGGCTGACGTACCACGACGTCTTCGCCAAGGCGAGAGGCGCCGTCGATATCGTCGCCCTTGGGTTGAAGAGGGGGCTCAAGGTTCTCCGGGCCGCCAACGACGCAAGGCTGCTTCAGCTACCGCCTAACGGGTCTGGATGACTCTGTCACCCCGGACCTAATTGAAGAGGTGGTGGCTCGCGCGGGTGATTGTCCCCGCTCCCAGGTCAGGGCAGCGAGGATTGGTATCGGACAGGGGGGACTGGGCTCGTGGTGGGTAACATGCCCCATCCCGGCGGCGAAGCGCCTGGCTGAAGCCGGTCATCTTTTGATCGGCTTCACCTCGGCCGCAGTGGAGGCCTATCAAAACCACCAGCTGCGGTGCTACACGTGCCTTGCCGCCGGGCACATGAGAGCGACGTGCCCAGAGGGCTGAGAGGAGAAATCGGAAATGTGCTACCGCTGCGGGAATGGCGGGCACAAGATGTACGAGTGCAGGTTGGAGAAGGCGCATTGTGTGGTTTGCGCTGAAGCAGGGCGTCGGACAAACCACACAACGATGTCCAGGCGCTGCCGGCCTGACACCGTCATCGCCAGGTGTGTCGCCCCGGCCAACAGGCTCGGAATTAGGGAGAATCGAGTAGCGGGGGGGTCTCGTATGTCTGACTAATGCCTGTACAGCATACGAGATTCCTCCAGGGGAACATGAACCACTCCGCCGGGGCTCAGGACTTGTTCCTGCAGTCGATGGCGGAGTAGAGGATTGGTCCAGCGGTAGTAAGCGAGCCGTACTACATCCCCGCCCACGATAACTGGGTTGGGGACCTCGACGGCCTGGTGGTGATGGTAGCTAGGTCAGGCACTAGCCCCCCTCTCATTTCCATCGAGAGGGGACGGGGTTACGGGGCGGCAGGTTGGGGAGAGTACACCATCATTGGTGTATACTTCTCCCCTAACCGATCTCTGGCGGAGTTTGAGACCTTCTTGGACTTCGTCAGGGCCGCTGTGGCGAGGCAGTCGTCGAGGGCAACGTTTGTCCTCGGCAATTTCAACGCCAAATCCCGTTCCTGGGGGAACACCGTCACCGACGCGCGGGGAAGACTCGTGGAGGTGTGGGCGTTACAAAGTGGTCTGTCGATCCTCAATCGAGGATCGGTCCACACCTGCGTGCGATCGCGGGGTGGAACCATCATGGACTTATTATTCGCTTTCCATACGATCGCACGCAGGGTGGTGAATTGGATGGTTGAGGAGGAGATGGAGACGCTCTAGGACCACCTGTACATCAGGTTCGAGGTCTCCCCTCCTCCCAGTAGCAGGACAGACCCCCCACGTGGCCACGGGTAATTCCCGCGTTGGGCCGTCAGCCGGTTCGACCCCGAGCTGGCTGAGGAGACGACGGTCGTTGAGGGTTGGACCAATCCGGTGGATGGTGGAACTCCGGAGGAATTGGCGGAGCGCATGCGCAGAACCCTGACTAGGGTCTGCGATGCCTCCATGCCTACGGTCGCGTCGCCACTAGCAGCGCCCGGGCGTCCGTTGGTGGACTGCAGAGATCGGTGCCCTGCGAGAGGCAGCTCAAAGGTTGCACCGATCTCTCAAGCACTGCCGGCGTCGGCTTCCTCCGGAGTTGGAGGAGGAGATCAGGTTGGGGGAAGAGTATCGTGCTGCCAAAAAGGCCCTTCAAGTGGCAATATGCCAGGCGAAGGCCCGAGCCCGGGAAGAATTACTGGAGTCGCTTGACCGGGACCCCTGGGGACGACCGTACCGGGCGGCAAGGAAAAAGATGCGTGCCTTCGCTGCCCCGATCACGGAGTCCCTAGCGGACGGGGTCCTTGAAAAGATCATCGACGGACTCTTCCCGGACCCGGGAGCCCATACTCCCCCCGTGATGAATCCTCCTCCCGGGATTGTTCCTTCTGAGACGGCACCTCCCCCCGTCTCAGAAGAGGAGTTGGAAACGGCCCTGGATTGCCTCCGATGCCGTAGGACGGCATCAGGTCCGGATGGGGTTCCAGGCCGGGCCCTCTTCCTGGCCGCCAAACATCTTAGCGGCCAGCTTCGGGGACTGTATGATGCCTGCATCAGTTCAGGTGAGTTCCCGAAGCAGTGGAAGGAAGGCCGGCTGTGCGTAATCCCCAAGGAGTGCCGCCCCCCGGACGACCCCTCTGCATACAGACCCATCGTCATGCTTGACGAGGTGGCCAAGATCTTCGAAAAGATATTGGCCAGTCGCCTCGTCAAGCACATCAACACCGACGGGCCTGGTCTCTCGGAGGCACAGTACGGGTTTAGACCAAGGCGCGCCACGTTGGACGCCCTGTGTCCGTTAAGGTGCCTCACGAGAGAGGCAAAGGGGATAGAGGAGTCTGTCCTGGCGGTTTCGCTAGATATAGCGAACGCCTTCAACAGCCTCCCGTTTGAGACGATTCTGGAGGCACTCCGGTATCAGGGAGTGCCTCTGTACATCATGAGGTTCTTGGAGGCATACCTCCGGGACAGACTCGTCCTTTGGGAGGGGGGTGGCTATGGTCAGATCATTGGGCGTCGGCGTGTGGTGTGCGGTGTTCCACAGGGGTCGGTTCTGGGCCCGATCCTGTGGAACATCGGATACGACTGGCTCCACCGAGAGCCGGTCCTGCCCGGGATGGGGGTAATCTGATATGCAGACGATACCCTAATCACGGCCCGGGGTGGTACTTACGAGGAGTCCTTGGAGCTGGCTAACGACGCTGTTTCAGGGTCTCCGCAGATAAGTCGGAGGCCTTGATGTTCCACGGGCATCGTAGGCCACCGCCCCGGTATACGCGCGTCGTCGTCCAGGGAGTGGCAGTGGCGGTAGAGGCCCAAATGAAGTATATGGGCCTCGTCCTGGATGGGAAATGGAGTTTCGGGGCCCACTTCGCTCAGATGACCCCGAAACTCATAAGGACCGCCGCTGCCCTGGCCAGGCTTCTACCAAATGTGGGAGGGCCAGGCGCGGCCTGCAAGAGGTTGTATTCGGGCATCTTACGGAGTATGGCACTGTACGGTGCCCCCGTTTGGAGTTATGCCCTTCACCGCAAGAACAGGACGTTGCTGAGGCGTTGTCAGCGCGTCCTTGCAGTGAGGGCCATTCGGGGGTATCGTACCGTATCTTGGACGGCGGCAACACTATTGGCGGGTGATCCGCCAAGATCTTCCGTCAAGATGCCCGAGAAAGAGGGTTGAGGCCGTGCCTGGCAGAGGTGAAGATAATCAGGGCCGAAGCGACCGCGGCCCTGATGGAAAAATGGGAGGAGGACCTGAGGTCCCCAGTGGCAGGAATGGTGACGGTGGAGGCGGTCCGCCCCCACCTGTCGCGTTGGGTCCAACGTAACCGGGGGACCCTAACGTACAGGATGGAGCAGATACTTACTGGGGATGGCTGCTTCGGTAAGTATCTGCATCGTACAGCGGGGCGGGAACCGACACTGCAGTACCAGCATTGCGGTGCACAGGAGGATACGGCCATCCACACGCTGACGGAGTGCGCCGCCTGGGGACCTCAGCGTCATGTAATGGAGAATTTGGTTGGGCGTATCGATTCACTCCAAAGCATGGTCGTTGCCATGCTGCGGAGTGAGGACGGTTGGAAGGCGGTGGCCTCCTTCTGTGAGTCTGTCCTGCTCCAGAAGGAGGTCGCAGAGAGGGAGAGGGAGGAGGAAGCGGACGCGGACACGATCCGCCGGCAACGCGTAGGCCGCCGAAGGCGTTGGTATGACCACCTCCTCCCACCCTAGGATGCCATCATAGGGGCCCACGGGGACCGGGGGAACCCGTGGGACTTCCCCCCTATCGGTGTAGAGGGTGGCCTTCCCCGAGGGCCACTCTAGGGAGTAGCCTCGCGTAAGCGCGTCACAGTCGTGTACCTACTGTCTATATCCTGTGACGCCTCGTAAAATTGCTAGGAGAAGGCGCAGGTTAGGTTTAGTGAATAGTCTGGCGGACGGAATCTCACGACTACTAATCCTTACTAGTCATGCGTGGAGATTATCCCTGCATTCCCCTGCGTTATCAAAAAAAAAAAAAAAACGGTTGGTACGATGGTGAGCGGTTAGTTGACGCAGGCGGAATGCCGCGCTCTAGCCGATCACGAATGTTAAACGACACTGGCCGTAGTCACAGTACATGATGGGGGAAGCCCGGACATGGAAAAACTGTGCGTCGGTTAGCTTTAGAAAGATTAATTTGTGGCTAATCGCGTCCACGAGTGTGATATAGCTTACTTGGGGAAACCCGGGCCCGGCCAACTGTGCCAGGAGCTGATGAAGCCTCATTACACGGGTGCGATAAGTGGTGGATAAATTCGAACAACATTTTTTGTGGATAAATTCAAACAACATTTTGGAAAATTCGAACAACATTTTTGAGAATTTTTAGAAAGTATTTTGTAATGGTGTTTTTGATGTTTACTGTTGACGACTTGGCTAGTTTATCGGATTCCTGACATTCTTGCCTACTTGTTGACCCGGATTTGTCTGTTTTGGTTACATTTCTTTTTTGATTATTTACTTGGCTTTTTCTTACTGGTTGTAGTTTTTTAGTGATTCTGCTTGTGTTTTGGACTCGTTGCTCGATATTGGACCTCCCCTCTTCACTCCCATTAGGGGGACCCCCCTTTGATGCCCGACTCGGCACAGAGTAGCGCCTCGGGAGCGTGCGAGATCCGGAAACGGACTAACGCACGCTCCCGAGGGGAGAATGCTGGATCCGACTCGGACGAGACGGACAGGAAGTTGGTGACCCAGGAGGACACCCAGAAACCAGGGACCCGGCGCGTTAAGGTGCTCCTGGGGGCCCTCCACCGAGGGCACAGCGTGGGAACAACGCTGTCCCGCGAAGAAACAGCGGAGATCGAGGCACAGACAGAAGCCTTTGTTAGTGATCTCCGTCAGAATTTAGCCAAGAAAACGAAGGCCTCTGCGCCTGGAGAAGAGGTGGACATACCCCCCGAGATGGACCCGAGGCTGACGGACGTCGACCTTTTGGATGCGGAGGAACTCCGCACCATGGCCGGCGCCCACGTGGCGGCGATTTATAACGTCGCCCAGACCTCGCAGAACCTCAAGGGGGGTTATGTCAAGAAACTTAAAGAGGCGGCGGCGGCCCTCATGGAGGTGACTGAGAGTCTCTCCAGGAGTACCGTTGACGCCAAAACCAGGAAGCTCAGCTTGGACAACCTAAAGCTGAAGCGCGAGGTGGATTCCCTACGGGCCGAAATCCGGTCATACCGCAGGGAGTTCGAAGAAATGAAGACCGCAGCCAAGGAGGCTGCGGCAAAGGACAAGGCCGTGGCCAAGGAGGCCAGGAGGCCAGGGCCAAAGATAAGGCCGTGATCAGGGAGGCCGTGGCTAGGGAGGCTGCGGTCAAGGAGGCCGCGGCCAGTGACGGGAAGCCAATGCCCCAGAATGGGGGGGGAGACCCGATACTGAATCTCTCCCATTTAACGTGGAGGAGTTCAAACGCTCCCTCGTCATGTCAATGCGAGAGTTCGTCAACGCCCGCTTGGCGGGCCTCGAGGACCGGTTACCCCCCCCCCCGATAATACGACTACCTCTCGCCTCGGACAAGAGGTCTAAGGCGGCACCCGGGACTTCGGGTGCCAAACCTACCACGGCTCCTCCTCCTAGGGACTCCGACGACCTGGCGGAGCCCATGACGATGGAGATTGAGCCAATAGAGACGGTGGCGGCCCCCGCCCCTTTCTATGCTACAATTGTGGGCCCTCTGCGCCCAAGATAGAAATCGGGTCGCTCTGGTGCTCACAGGGCCCCCAGAAGACAGGGGGTGCCCCCCCCCCCCTATGTGGTCAATTCCTCCCACTGCCCCCACCTATGCCCAGGAGGGCCAGGACGAATGGACGGTGGTGGGAGGTGGAAGAAGGGGCAAAGGGAGAAGGATGCGTGAAACAAGAGCGGGGGAATATCCCGCCCCAACCTTTGCTCCCCTATCCTCTGCTCCTCAACGGAGGAACGAGCCGGCCAGGAGACCCTCTCGAAGGAGGCCGGCTCCGTTGGTGGAGGCGAAGGCAGTGGCGATCATGGTGACGCTGCTGCCTGAAGCCGTGAAAAACTGGGTGACTTACCGCCAGATCTTCGAGCAGGCCGCGTCGGTGGTGGACCTGCAAGTGATGGGCCTCAGGGAGGGCATCAAGATCACCCGGACGGCCAGCGACGCCCGGCTCTTGGCGCTGCCGCCAGGACCGGAGGGCATCGAAAAGGCCGACCGGCTGGCTGCGGCCCTCAGTGGTGTGTTGGTAGGCGTGGCCGAGGTCGACAGGCTGGTGAAAAAAGGGGACATCCGCGTCACCGTACTCGACGACTCGGTCACGCCCTGGATGCTGGAAGAGACCATCGCTCGCGCAGGGGGCTGCCCTCGCGAGCACGTAAGACCTGGCGGAATCGGTGTGGGGCCGGGGGGCATGGGCGCTGCTTATGTCCAATGCCCTATCCCGGTCGCCAAGCAACTTACTGAGCTGAAGCACATCTGCGTGGGCTTCAGCTCAGCGGAGGTGTCGGCCCGTGAGAGACGGCCCATACGCTGTATGCGGTACCTCTACACAGGCCATATCACAGTTATGTGCCCGGAGGGGCGTGTTGATAGGTCGGCCCTGTGTTTCCGCTGCGGCAGAAGCGGACACAGGGTGGCTGAATGTTCTGAGCCGAATGCTCATTTGCATAGTTTGCGCCGAGTCGGGTCTCGACGCAAACCACGTGACGCTGTCGAGGGGCTGCCTCCTTCCACACGTCCGCGGCAAGTTTGTTCCCCCAGCGAACATCGGGGTAGGAAGACGCCAGGAGGAATATGCCTCATATGTCCCATTAATATGCCCGGACGACATATTAGACTCCTGCAAGGGAACGTCAACCACTCCGCCGGGGCCCAGGATTTGCTCCTGCAGTCCATGGCGGAGTGGGAGGTTGGTCTGGCCGTAATATCGGAGCCGTATTACGTCCCCTCCCAGAGTAACTGGGTTGGGGACCTGGACGACACGGTGGTAGTGGTAGCCAGTTCGGGCGCTGGCACCCAACTCATCGAGATCGAGAGGGGGCGGGGTTACGCGGTGGCAGGGTGGGGGGAGCACACATTCATAGGTGTATACTTTTCCCCCAACCGACCCCTGACAGAGTTCGAGCTCTTCTTGGACTCTGTCAGGGACGCCGTGGGCAGACAGTCGCCGAAGGCGACGTTCGTACTCTGCGACTTCAACGCCAAATCCCGCTCCTGGGGAAACACTGTCACCGAATTGAGGGGACTGGCTGTGGAAACGAGGGCGCTCCAAAGTGGTTTGACCCTGTTGAATCGTGGTTCGGTCGACACCTGCGTGCGAGCGCGGGGTGGCTCCGTCGTTGATCTGTCGTTTGTCACCCATGCGATCGCACGCAGGGTGATGAACTGGAAAGTGGAGGAGGCGGTGGAGACTCTGTCAGACCACCTTTACATAAAGTTTGAAGTCTCCCCTCCTCCTAACAGAACAGGGTCAAACCCCTCACCTAGTCACGGCCAGTTCCCTCGATGGGCCATCAGCCGGCTCGATCCCGAGCTGACTGAGGAGATGGCCGTCGTCCAGGGCTGGACCAAACGAGAGAGAAACACCTGTCCGGAGGATCTGGCGGAGAGCATGCGCAGAACCTTTACGAGGGTCTGCGATGCCTCGATGCCACGGTCGCGTTGACGTCGCCAGAAACCAGTGGTTTACTGGTGGACCGCGGAGATAGGCGGTCTGAGGGAGGCAGCCCTTCGGGCTTGCCGATCTCTGAAGAACTGCCGGCGTCAGCATCCTCCGGACAGAGGTGAGGACGAACATCGCTTGGAGGAGTATAGGGCTGCCAAGAAGGACCTTCAGGTGGCCATATGCCAGGCAAAGACCCGGGCTCGGGAAGAAATTCTATCCACGCTGGATGGGGACCCCTGGGGAAGACCGTACCGGGTGGCGCGCAAGAAGATGCGCGCTTGTTCTACCCCGGTGACGGAGTCCCTGCCGGACGGGGTCCTAAATAGAATTGTAGATGGACACTTCCCGGACCCGGGTGCTTTCACCTCTGCGACGATGTGTCCTCCTAAGTATGTACCCTCAGAGACTGACCCTCCCCCAGTCTCTGAGGAGGAAATGAAAGTGGCCCTGGATAGACTTCGGGGCCGGAAAACGGCACCGGGACTGGACGGGGTCCCAGGCATTCGCCCGTTGTCGTTCGTCGCGCGCGCACGTCTCCCGCTCCGCCTCGGCTGTCCGTTATTCGTGTTCGTTGTGTTCGTTCGTTCACCCGGTCGATCTGTGTTTTTTCTGTGACAGTGCAGTGAAAAGTGCGTCATCAGGTGGTTTTTCCACCAAATCGTTCGTCCCCCTCAGGGACAATGGACGGCGTGGAACTCTCTCCATTGCTGTTGGAGGGTTTGCTGTCGTTTTTACGACAGCAATTCCCTCAAGCGCTCGACCAATTTTTGAGGACTCCGGAGTCCCAATCAATGGCGTCCGTTATCTCGGAACTTAATTCCGAGAAACCCTTACACGTGCAAGGGGCCCCGCACCCGCATCTGCCGCGACCACCGCACCCCCCGCGACCCTCGCCACCGCGCTTATCGCTGACCACCTGCGCTCTGCCTTAGCGCCCGCGCCCCCCGCATCCGTACCCGCCGTGTTACCGGTGCGCCCGCCGCCCGCACCCCTGCTCAACGATGCCCACCGTGTGGCACCAAAATCACGCGCCTCGTTTTCTCGCGGTTCCGCGTCGGGACAACCGCGATCGAGCTCCGCGAGTTCGACGACATCGCGTTCGCGATCGCCCATACACCGCGTAATCGATTCTCGTCGAGAAATCGAATTATCTCCTGACGGTCCACAATACCTCAGGGATGCCCCTCTTCCACCGGCCGATAAAATCACCCCCATGGATGTCGCGCCTCCCGCGAACATCCCCTTAAACCACGAGGACGATGACGGTTTCATAACCGTCAATCGTACCAAAAAACGGAAGACCCAGAGGGAGGTCCTCCCCAACCCCGCCCCCACTGCGGGCACAAAACCAATAGCGGCACCTTCCAGCCGCCCTGGGCCACCTTCACAGCGCCCGCCGCCACCCCTGATCATCCGCGAGAAAGCCCATTGGCTTCAACTCGCTAAGGAGTTGCCAGGTAAGGCAATCTCTATAAAAGCAGCCCGTGATACCCAACACGGCATCAAAGTTATGGTCACGTCTTCAAGTGACCACCGCTCCCTAACATCCTTGTTATGTGACCGTAAAATCGGTTACTATACGTATGCCCTGCCGGAAGAAAAACGCCTTCGGGCTGTAATCCGCGGACTCCCACAGGAAATCGAGTGTTCCTACATTCTCGAGGACCTTAAGTCCCAAGATGTACCGGTGCACGAAGTGCACCGTATGCACAGAGGCGACGCAACAAAGTCTCCTCTAAACCTAGTATTGGTTGTCCTCGACCTCTCCCCAGAGGGGAAAAAGATCTTCGAACTTGAGAAGGTCTGTGGCCTCTCTGGCCTTCGTGTGGAACGCCCACACGAAAAACATACACTGCGGCAGTGTCATCGTTGCCAACTTTATGGGCACTCTGCCCTACATTGTCAATCCCGTCCCAGGTGCGTCAAGTGCCTGGGCGACCACGGGACCTCGGAGTGCACACGCACCCGGGACTCCCCGGAGCCACCGAGCTGCATTCTCTGCGGCCAAGCGGGTCACCCCGCTAACTACAGAGGCTGTCCTGCCGCCCCCCGACCCAAACGTAAGTTCGGAAAGGGCAACGCCCAAAAGGCACTAGAAAAGTGCCGAACAAACCCGCATTCGTGGCGGCCCCCCCTCCAGTGCTAAATCACTGGACGGGTCTTCCCACGACGGAAGCGTTCCCTCCACTAAGGACGCGCGCCCCAATTTTGGCCGGCCTATCCCAAGCAACCCCGGCCCCCGCCCCCATTTTAAAAGCACCTTCTGGGCCGTCACCCCACCACTCTTTAGCGGAGGACTTAGCCTTGGCGACTAAATTCGCCAAGAACTTGCCTTTCGACCTAGCAGAGGTCCAACTCTTGGCTCGAAAACTAAGACAAGTTGCAGAGTCTGACCAACCCTCCCTCCGGGATCAACTCGTGATCGAAATGGATCACGCGTACCTCCTCCAGGTACTTAGGTCGTTATAACTAAACAACCTAGTTAAATTATTGTTACCGGTAACAAATGGCGCATGTAGGTAGAAATAAACCACGCTCATTGACTCTGGCGACTTATAACGCCAACGGCCTTCGAAACCAGCGCGACTTGGTCCATGACTTCCTGGTTACCAATCAAGTAGATATACTACTAGTGCAGGAGACCTTCCTGAAACCGAGTGAAAGAGATCCAAAGATCTCTAACTATCGGGTCACTAGACATGACAGGATAGGCCGTGGTGGCGGCACCTGATCTATTTCAGAAGATCTCTACACTGCATGCCTCTAGTCACCCCACCACTAGTAGGTATGGAGGTATCCGCCTGCAGACTAGCAATGACTGGCCACCAACCTCTAGTCATAGTCTCAGCATACCTCGCGTGCCAGAAAACCCTTATTAAGAAAGACCTAGAAGCCCTATTCAACTTAGGCCCAGCTGTTATAATAGCCGGAGATCTGAATTGTAAACACGAACAGTGGAATTGCAATACCACTAACCCCAGTGGCAGAGCTCTAATAAATATATCAGACAATCTTTTGTTTGATATAATAACTCCCATGACCCCCACGATACCCCCAACCGCGACTGGGGACCCCAAACACTCTCGACCTAGCATTACTGAGGGGCGTAACTCTTCAGTTCCATTCGATCGAAACGATGGACGATATAGATTCGGACCATCGCCCGGTTATCCTCAAATTAGGACAACAGACGGACCAGACATCTGAAACTAGGACCTCTGTGGACTGGTTGAGACAGGGACCTCCTCAAGGCAACCGAATCACAAGACCTGGACCGCATCCCGGACCACATCGAATCCCACCAAGACACGGAGACGGCGATCGAGGCCCTCACCAGCCACCTTCAATCCGCAGTGCGGAACTCGTCCAGACAGGTGCCAGTGGAGAATGACCGCCACTTATGCCTGCCGGACGAAGTGAGGGTACTGCTGAGGGAAAAGAGAGCCGCCTCCAGAGCTCACGACAGATATCCCACCGAAGACAACAGAGTCCGACTCCGCCAACTAGAGCGCGAGGTCAAACTACGTATCCGGGAAGTCAGGGAACAACGTTGGGACAGAACGTTGAGAGATATCGAACCAACTCACCAGGCGTACTGGAAGCTGGCTAGAGCTCTCAAATCAGATACCCTCACTGTCATACCCGCGCTAGAAAGAGCCGACAACACCGAGGCGTTCGATGATGAGGAGAAAGCCGAATGCCTTGCTCAGAGTCTAGAGCTTCAATGCTCCCCACTACACAAAACGTCGACCAGTCACACCTGACGGAGGTGGACTCCGAGGTTGAACGTAGATCCTCCTTACCAGCGGAAACCACACTCGACCCAGTCACGGTGGAAGAAGTGCAAGATCTGATCAAGTCCCTCAAACCACGAAAGGCCCCAGGGATCGATGGCATTAACAATCGCGTCTTAAAACTCCTCCCCGGCCACTTGATTATAATCTTAGTGAGCATCTTCAATGCCGCCATAACAAACTGCTCTTTCCCCGCGATCTGGAAGGAAGCAGACGTCATCGGTATTCACAAGCCTGGAAAACCGGCTAATAAACCGTCCAGCTACCACCCAATCAGCCTACTGAGCACACTCAGCAAGCTTTACGAGAGGGTCATCCTCTCTAGACTAAGAGATTTTGCCATCAGCAAACATCTACTACCCGATGAGCAGTTTGGATTCCGTGCCAGACACTCATGCGTCCAACAGGTGCACCGCATCACGGAGCACATACTATCCCACTTTGCCCATCGCCCTCGTCGCCCTATAGGAACAGCCGCACTGTTCCTTGACGTAGCTAAGGCCTTCGACAAGGTCTGGCATAACGGTTTGATTTACAAGCTGTACCAGTTCGGTGTACCAGACAGACTCGTGCTCATCTTGCGAGACTTCCTCCTAGGCCGTAGCTTCTGTTTTCGAGTGGAGGAACACGCTCGTCCCTCACCCACTCACAGCCGGTGTACCACAGGGCTCGGCACTATCTCCACTACTCTTCACGCTGTACACCAGCGACATCCCAAAACTCCAGATGTAGAGTTGGCCCTCTTCGCGGATGACACCGCACTCTATACATCAGATCACAACCGACAAATGGCTTGCGTCCGGCTACAGGTAGCTGTAACAGAGCTAGGCGAATGGTTTCGCAAATGGAGGATAGAGGTAAACCCGGAGAAAAGCGCAGCAATGTTCTTTTCCCCGGGCACGCTTCGCTCTCCCAAACGCGCTTGCCTTCGCTTAAAAGCCATCTCGCTCTACGAACAAAGAGATCCCTGGGCAAAGTACACCAAATACCTGGGTGTCACCCTGGATCAGAACTTGCGCTTCAACGAGCATATCACTATAGTCCGGAATAGAGCGCGTTTTGTGATGGGTCGTCTAGCACCCATGATAGATAAACGAAGCAAAATGTCCCTCAGACACAAGCTTACTCTATATAAAACATGCATCCGCCCGATCATGACATACGCGAGTGTGGTATTCGGCCATGCCAAGCCTGCCCTTTTAAAGAAACTGCAAATCGTTCAGAATAAATTCATGCGCAGAGCCGTCGGTGCTCCCCTCTATATGCGTAACATCCATATTCACCGCGATCTGGAGCTTCCCTCCATCAAAAACTACATTACGTCGCTCTCGCGTAAGTATTTCGATCTAGCGCCGCACCATCGAAATCCCCTCGTCGTGTCCGCGTCCGATTATAAGCCTCGACGAAAGGCTCTCGTGCGACGACCGCGTAACATCCTCATGGACAAGGTCGACGATATCACAAAACGGCTGGCTCGGATCAGCCCGCCCGCGGTTAGGACGGCAGGCTGGCAGGCACCGACAGACAGACACAGACGGCGGCGTCGACGCCGCCAATCACGATCTCTCCACGTCCCCGCGAGGGACGCCAGGAGACACAGCCCCCTCCATAGGATAGACTAGGCGTGTTGCTGGGAAGTTTCTTTCGCCGTTTCTTCTCTCCCAACCATAACACGTTGCGAAACGGCAGTAAGATAGTATAGGCCACCGCGAACCGCCGATCCCGGTCCGCCGGGATCCTTCCTCTCGGGCTTTATATTACCCGTCGCCCGCTCTCAATTAGTGCATTGTGTCGCCTTATGGTGGGCATCATTAGATTCATCCCCTCTCATGGCAACAGTCCAGCCGAGGTGAAACTCCTAGGAGCCCCTCGAGCAAGTTGCCTCCCTGGCTCGAGCGCCTTCGCTTCGCAAAGGCACTCGCCCCGAAAACCCCGGTAAAGTTGTGAGGTCTTCGGACCAACAACATAAAGTCAAGTCCAATAAAATAATAAAAAGGAGTCCCAGGCTGGGCCCTGTTCCTGGCCGCCAATCACCTAGGCGGCCAGCTTCGGGAACTCTTTGACGCCTGCATCAGGACAGGTGAGTTCCCGAAGCAGTGGAAAGAGGGCCGGCTGTGCCTCATCCCAAAAGAGGGCCGCCCTCCCGAAGATCCCTCCGCCTACAGGCCCATCGTGCTGTTGGACGAGGTGGCAAAAGTGTTCGAGAAGATCTTGGCGAGCCGCCTCGTCCAGCACCTTGATTCTGGTGGGCCTGGATTCTCGGAGGCTCAGTACGGATTTAGGCCGGGGTGCTCCACTCTGGACGCCCTGTTCGCGCTGAGGAGCCTCACGAGAGAGGCTGAGAGTATAGAGGAGTCTGTCTTGGTGGTATCTTTGGATATCCAAAATGCCTTCAACAGTCTACCTTTCGAAACCATCATAGAGGCACTCCGGTCTCATGGAGTGCCTCTGTACCTTGTAAGAGTGTTGAAGGCGTACCTCCAAGACAGGTTTATCCTCTGGGAGGGCGGGCGACTTTGGCCAGAATTCTGGTAGGCGACGTGTCGTGTGCGGTGTTCCACAGGGTTCGGTGCTGGGTCCGATCCTGTGGAACGTTGGTTACGACTGTTAAGAAGCGCCTGCTAAATTGACCATACCAATTGTGACTACATGCGTTTTTACAGGCGTTTAATATTAACGGCCTTTTTTGTATCCACCGTCATATCTGGATGTCAAATTAAGAGGAATCAGCGATTACATAAAGGTATATATGCGAATTGGCACGTAAATATTTATAATAAAACAGGCTTGCAATAAAATTATTTGAAAACTCACCGCTCGCTCCGTACTCGAATTTGAAGGTTTTTTTATAGTTAGGTTGGTGGCGCCAATGTCACTAATGTCACATGTCACACGCGACACTGATACGTTCCGGTGAGCGGTTTATGGTATATTGCAAGCATTAAACCCTTCATTCCCCCACCGAAATCCGCCAGGATTTCCCGGTTATAAAACCAAGGACAATGATATGTGTTTGAATAACAAAAGTTGAAAATAATTAGCTTCAAATAACAATAGCTAAATACATTAGAGTAATGGACTGTATAATAATAATAAAAGTTATCTATCTTAAACTAGATAAACTCACACAATTCTGTGGCTGCGTGAGTTTATTAAAACAAAATTAGATACATATAATTAACATGATTCCTGCTCCAGAGGGAGAGGACTAAGTTGAACGACAGGTCTTATAAATTCGCTAGTTGGTGTACGAACTTTCACCACACGAATAACACCATCTGGACCAGGAAAGAGCTGAGCGACTCGCCCAAGTGGCCAGTTTAAAGGTGGTGCATCGGAGTGGATGAGAACCATGTCGCCGATATTAATATTTCGACAACTTTTTTGCCATTTGTAACGCTGTTGAAGCGTGTGTAAATATTCTTTCCGCCATAGACTCCAAAATCGTTGGGACGCCTGCTGGACTAACTGCCAACGTGACAGTTTGTTAGTAGGTTCATCAGTCAGTACGTATTCTGGAACTGTGAGAAGCTCGCGACCTACTAAAAAATGACCCGGTGTCAGTACTTGAAATTCGTTAGGATCGCTGGACAAACCAGTTAACGGGCGAGAGTTAAGTACGGCCTCGACTCGTGCGAAAAGAGTACTCAACTCTTCAAAAGTTAACGACCGATCGCCAACAACGCGTTTTAAATGTTGCTTCGCCGATTTAATAGCACTTCCGTAGAGCCCCCCAAAATGGCTGCCAGCTGGTGGATTGTATTTCCAGTTGATTTGACGCGAATTGAAGCCGTGTAACATTTGATTATAGTTTTCATTGTAAAATTGTACTACTTCTGCAAGCTGCTTTCCTGCAGCAATAAAATTTCTACCGTTGTCCGATACTAATGTGTAACAAAGCTCACGCCTAGCCGTAAACCGATCGAACGTAGCCAGAAAACACTCCGCGGTGAGCGCTGAAAGAGCTTCTAGGTGAACTGCACGCGTCGCGTAACAAACAAAAAGACATAAGTAGCTCTTATGGACCTTTGCGTTACGCCGGTGACTCTCTTTTGTATAAAATGGCCCACCTATGTCAAGACCCACCGTGTGAAAGGCATGTATGTCTTGGCAACGATATTTTGGTAGGTTGCCCATGATTGGCTGTAACGTAGTTGGCTTAGCCTTGAAGCATGGAATACACTTAGATATGCGTGAACGAATGACACTGCGTGCTGAAATTATCCAGTATTTTTGACTTATCAAACTTTGCAGAGTGCGCGGACCTACGTGTAAGTAAATTTTATGATAATGTTTTATCAATAAATAAGTAAAATGACATTTCTTCGGTAAAAGTAGTGGATGTTTTCTACCATATGTTAGATTAGACTCGGCAAGTCTACCCCCCACCCTGAGGAATCCCAGGGGGTCAATAAAGGGACTTAAGTTTTTTAAAGACTTCAGATTGTTTCCTTTTGATATTAATTCAATTTCATCAGAAAAATGTGCAAGTTGAATACTTTTGACAAGAATGTTATGTGCTTTAGTTAGCTTTAAAATAGTAGGAATACTAATGTTGCGCAATGATTTAGATGTTCGACAATTATCGATAAATTGCCAACATCGAGCAAACACATTAAGAAGTTTTGAAAAATTTGAATATTTCTGAATTACATCATTAATATAATTTGAATTCTTATCTTTAGTGTTACAAGATTGTAGTAATGTTATGTGAGCTTGCTTCAATTCAGGCACATTTACAATTTTGAATTGTTCAATGTGTTTAATTGGCCAGTGGTTATATGAAGTGTACAACCAGGCTGGTCCATCAAACCATTCCTTCGACGCCATCAACGTCGAAGGGAGTGCACCTCGAGAACATGTATCTGCAGGATTGAAAGTGCCACTAACGTGTGACCAACTTTCGTTTGAAATGGTATCTAATATTTTCGAGATACGTGTAGCAATAAATGTTTTAAGATTATATGTAGCAGTGTTTAGCCATCCTAACACCACAGACGAATCCGTAAACAGAAATATATCATGAATCGGGATCTGTTCAAGAAGAATTGATTTTGTGTACTTTAAGAGTTTGGCTAGTAAATGCGCAGCCATTAATGCGCAGCCATTAGTTCAAGACGAGGGATACTGACAGTTTTCAAGGGCGCAACCTTGGATTTAGTTTAAATCAAACTCACTTTGACCTCGCCATCATTATTAAGTGACCGCAGATAAATAACTGCTGCATAGCCTAAGCTGGATGCATCACAGAAACCCACAATTTGATATCGTGAATAGTTCTTGATTGTAGCCTGACGATCATGTCTTAAATTGGATAAGAGTGGTAACTCGGACACATAGGCCAACCATTCCTTCTCTAAATCAAGGGGAAGTGGTTTATCCCAGCTGAGATTCTTGATCCAAAGCTTTTGCATAAAGGATTTTGCATAAAAAATACATGGTGCAACAAAACCAAGGGGATCGAACTGGGGACCGATTTGTGACAAAATGTTTCTTTTTGTGACTTCTCCTCCCACGGGTTCTGTGCTAAAAGAGAAACAGTCTGTACGAGGTTGCCACTGGAGACCCAGAACCTTGAGAGACAGTTGATCGTTGTCGAACTCAACTGGAGTCTCCCGATGAAACTCTGGCACTGCTGCGAGAACCGAGCCATGGTTACTAGCCCACTTCCTTAATACGAAGCCAGCTTTCTCCAATAAAATGCGAAGATCTGTCTGCAGTCGTAGAGCATCCTCGATATTTGGCTCCGACCATAACAAGTCATCCATAAAAAATCCAGATTTTAAGACCCGAGCAGCCAATGGATAGTTACATGCTTCGGTGTCTGCTAAAGTGTGCAAAACCTTAATTGCCAAGTAGGGGCTGCTGGCTACACCGTAAGTTACTGTGTTGAGCTCGTAAACCTGAATAGGTTGATCTGTTGAATCTCTCCACAATATGTGTTGATATGGACGCTGCTCCTTATGAATTAGTATCTGTCGATACATTTTACAAATGTCTGCAGATAGACAAATATCATGTAAACGAAAATTAATTAATATTTTATTAATATCTGCCTGAAGTTTTGGACCGGGTAAAACAACATCATTTAAAGATTTTTGATTTGTTGTTTTGCACGATGCATCAAATACAGTCCGCAATTTTGTGGTGGTACTTGCTGGTTTCAAAATACAAAAACGTGGAATCAAATATTTTGATTCGACATTTTGTATATTTCCTAAGCGGGTCATGTGACCCAGTGCTTCATACTCCGACATAAACTTTTTGTATTCAGCTTTGAGCAGAGGGTCTTTATCAACAAGTCTCTTCTCTAAATTGATCAACCTACGTATGGCTATCTGTCGAGAATCACCGAGAGCGTGGTCTGCCCTAAACGGGTACTTGACAATATACCTTCCACTTTCATCCCGGCTATGATCAGTCGCAAACTGCTCATCTGCCAATATATCGTCCGGTTTTAAAGACTTTTCTGACGGTATGTTCTCAATATCCCAGAAAGTCTCCATAACTCGATCAAGACTTACGTTACTGCTCAAACCACAAAAGGCTTGATCTGTCGTACTGCTGCTAGCGGTCGCCATTGCAGCATTCCTTTGTACTAGCTGGCCTAAACCTACTGGGCCTGTTATAACGTAGCCAAATATAGATTCAATAGCGACCGGCATCCTCATTTGAACAGGCATTACTTTCTTGCCGCTGTAAATGAATGGAAACAGATCTCCAGCTATAAGTAATTCAATGGATGCCGGTGTATGAAACAAAGGATCAGCCAACACAAGATTTTAATATTCCTGGAATATCTTGTGTGGTAAAGACATTGTTGGTAAATCGCCAGCAATATCAGATACGATCACAGCATCAGTTGTCAATACTGGTGAATTGCTGTTACGTGATTTTAACGTACAGGTGGTTATACCAAAATGTTGAACTCGATTACCACCTAGGCCAATGGGTTCGAATTCACAATTGCGACGTGATATACCTAGCTTTGCTGCACATTTTTTAGTTACATAACTGGACATAGCGCCGCTGTCGATAAGTGCACGTACGGTGTAGTATTGACCCCAAACATCTGCGACGTGGACGACCGCGGTGCCCAGCAAAACTATTTGCTCAGTGGAGCATGTGAGTGCTACTACACTCTCCTTGGACTTAGTCGAATCTGTGTGGAGAGTAATATGATGCCTTTTTTGCAGACCGTACAACTGAATTTGGACGTACAATTTTCTGTGATGTGATTGTCACGCAAACAATTCTCACACAGACTGAGCTCTTTGACTTTAGCAGTGCGTAACTCAGGTGTAAGATCGTTGTAGTCGGTGCATCTATATATCGAATGTGGCTTTTGACAATATAAACATGACAGTTTTGAATCACTCTTTTTTATATTGGCCACAGCCGAGGTGAACGTGAGCTTGTGAGGGTGAGTTTTGTTATTTTCGGAATATCTTGACATCGCGAGAGGGGGCGATTTGGATGGGGCTTGCTTGACAGGTCCTAATGTTTTACCTGATAGTGTCTTACACTCCGCCATCTCAATTACGCGCGCCTGTCTCTCAACAAATGCTAATAATTCCGTTATTGTTGGTAAGTTTCCCGGAGGCACGGATTGTTCAAATGCTCGCCTAGTGACCGGGTCAAGATTACGCAATGAAATATAAAATAATATAAAACTTGACATGTCGGGTATGTCAAGAATTTCTAGAGCCTTGATATTTTCTTGAAAAGTATTTTAAAATATAAATAAATTGGAAGCCGGCGCACAAACAATCGGTTTGAAGTTAAACAACTTATCTAAATAAGCAGTAGCTAGCGCGCACTTATTCTCGTAACGCTTCATAAGCGCGCTCCACACTATCACGTAATTATCCGCGTTCACTGGCATCGACCTCACTATGGATAGCGCTGGCCCGCTAACACATGACAGTAAGTAGTAATATTTCTCGATATCGCTAATGCTAGAGTTATCATGTATAAGACTTTTAAATGTATCACGAGAAGTAGTCCAGTTTTCTAATTTACCGTCGAATTTAAATAATTGAATTTCCGGTAATTTAACTCGCCGTTTATTTCCACCATTTTGTTCACTATGTTCGTTTCCCGTTTTATTTAAACTTTCGTTAAGTTTCAACGTATTGACAAGACTTTTTATCGAATAATATAACTCATCAAAAGACTCGACGTCTTTGTAAGATGGCACAAATTTCTTTTTATATTTTCGCGATATAGAATTTATCTCTGTAGCACATCTATCGAATTCTGTACGAAGACTACCCAAGTCTTGAACCCTAGCAGAAAATTCGACTTCTAAAGATGAATTATTTTGAACCGCTTTAGACATTTCATATAAACGTTGAGTGCGAACAAAACACACTTCTTTCATCGTTATAAATGGCTGTAATAGGTCCTCATATTGTATGTCATCCATCATTTTGATTAAGTACTAAAATGGGACTAAGTAACTGTAAGACACAACCGGATTAGCAGATGATGATATTCGTGTGAAGCTCATAAACACCAAATATAGTTACTTCGATATACAATATTTCAAATGCATAAATGACACGAAATTCCTTAGTACAATGTTGCAATACAACACTTGTTTGAACAATTAACACAAAATGATGGTCGTAATTTAACAAAGAAAACAACTATTTATAAATGCAATTACTACAAATATCGATGAAATACACAAAAAACTCACTATTTAGAATGATATTTAATATATTAGACAATTAATTTCAATATAATTTACAATTTAAGAAAATTACCTACCCACGTAATAGGTCGATAAGATGAAGCTATTTTAATTGTTCACAAAACACTTTATTTTGGTTTTAACTTTAAGAATTGATTATATAACTGGGTTATCCTGGCTCGAATAGATCAAAATGTGCGAATTGGCACGTAAATATTTATAATAAAATAGGCTTGCAATAAAATTATTTGAAAACTCACCGCTCGCTCCGTACTCGAATTTGAAGGTTTTTTATAGTTAGGTTGGTGGCGCCAATGTCACTAATGTCATATGTCACACGCGACACTGATACGTTCCGGTGAGCGGTTTATGGTATATTGCAAGCCTATTTTATTATAAATATTTACGTGCCAATTCGCACATTTTGGTCTTTCGAGCCGGATATATTTTGGAGAGTGAGTGGAAATAAGGAAACTGCGAACTGAGTCGAAGAAAATTTCACAGTGGATACGTGGTGATAAAATCTACTTTTAAATCTTTAATTTTTAGCCAACACTCTATTTATGGTGTAAGTATAGGTATAAATTAGTGAAACAAAAGGTTAGTATTATTACTTTATTGTATTTTTAACATTTAAAACGTTAATAAATATCTGTTTCATTGTAGGTAACCTTTGCAAATTTTATTGAATTTTGCAGTCAGTAATTAGAGTAATAAATTGTACCTTTGTGTATAGTACAGGATTTGTACATTATTTATGCATAATTACACATTGTTAACTACATTATAAATCTGTGTAACGGATATTTCTTAATACACATAAGTAATGTATTAAAGGTCAAATTTCAGCTTCTATGTCAATTCCATTTTTGTTCACATTCAATATTTAAAATAATTGCATTATTCACCACTGTTATTACTTAATTATTATACTGTATGATTGTTCTTTTTGTTGTAATTAATTATTAAATATGTATTAATAGAAACACTTTCCTTTTAATTGAGATAAAATTATTAGCTGTTTGGTTGAAAATTCTAGTTGTATGTGTACTTATAAATTACTTATTTATGTTATCAAATTAATTATTCACCTAAATTAATTACTTTTATTATAGTATTGGTGTTAAGAAACTTATATAAGAGTTTACTTTTCATACATTAAGCTTTTAAATTGTACAATTCCAGTTTGACTACCCCTGTCTTCCAGAATGGCCGAGGAAAGAGACTTGATTAAAAAGCGAGCCAGTTTTAAAGGGCGTTTGACTACATTTATCAGTTATGTAGATTCACTTTCAATGCCTTTACAGGATTACGACAGGTAACGGAATTGCTATTGCGTATTAATAAAATGGATATGTTATATAACCAGTACGATGAGGTTCAGTTACGTCTGGAATGCGTTGCTGACAAACCCGACATACAATTAGCTGAGCGTTCATCCTTTGAATCGCAGTACTATAAAGTCATAGTTAAAGCTCAAGGTTTGTTAGGTGAACAACAACGAAAAGATAACTTTGGCTCAGCATGCGATAGGTGTTCCAATGCTGGTAGTGAGAAATATTCTCAATCCAACAAACATAAATTTGTTAAGTTGCCGACCATACAACTGACTAAATTCAGTGGTTCCTATGAGAATTGGTTGGAGTTCCGAGACTCGTTTAATAGTCTCATCCATTCTAATGATGAGATCGATGAAATAAATAAATTCCATTATTTAAGGGCTTCTCTGGAAGGTTCCGCGGCTGTCGTCATCCAGTCATTAGAGTTTTCTGCTAATAATTATTCAGTTGCATGGGACATTTTGTGTGACAGATTTGATAATAAACGGCTCTTAATACAGAATCACGTCTCCGCCTTATTTAATATTGAATGTTCTACAAAGGAGTCCTCTGTTTCTTTAAAGCGGTTAGTTGACACCTTAAATAAGAACTTACGTTCACTTGAATCCTTAGGTGAGCCCGTAGCACATTGGGGGACACTTTTAATTTATCTGATTACACATAAGCTAGACCATAAGACATACCGTGAGTAGGAAGAATATAAAGGTCGCATTAACAAAGACGTAACAATCACTTTCGAATTGTTTCTGCAATTCTTACGTAGCCGAGCTGATCTTATTGAAACCTTAGATATGTCACGTCATAGTCATTCCACACAAATGAAATCCAGCCCTAAATTGAAAGCTATAGTTTCCATGCAAAGCTCAAGTAATTCTAAAATCGAATCAAATATACATAGAAAGTCTTGTCAAAAGTGTAATTGAGACCACAGTCTGTTTACTTGTCCTCAGTTTCTTGCACTAAGTAACGAAGCAAGATTAAAGTTACTGCCAAGTTATAAAGTTTGCTATAACTGTTTTAAACCAGGACATTACGCTAATCATTGCAAAAAGCCATGCTGTAAAGTATGCAAGCGTCGACACAACACTCTCATACATGTTACTGAAAAGGGTAACTCTTCGTTCATATCTAATTCACCCTCAAACGGTAATGCATCGACTTCTGTTGAGGTTGATAATCTTAACACAGCTAACGTAACATTATCTGTGAACCTTGTACACTCTAGCGACGTATTATTATCAACTGCATTGATTAAATTGTTCGATTGCAATAATGTCGAATATGTGGCTCGCGTCGTGTTAGACAGTGGCAGTACTTCAAGCTTTATAACCGAAAAAATGTTTCATAAATTAAATTTAAGCTCAGTACAGATAAATAAGTCAATCATAGGAATTAATAATGCAACTTCTTATGTAGGAAAACGGTGTCACGTTTATTTAAGGTCTTTAGATGACAGTTATTCAACTAACGTTTGTTGCTTTATTTTGCCATCTATTACAACTAATGTTCCTAGTCGAGAGGTGAATTTATCTCAACTTCAACTTCCTACAAACATTTGCTTAGCTGATCCTACTTTTTATAAGCCTGCCGAGATAGATATGCTAATCGGCGCTGATCTCTTTTGGGATTTGTTAGGGTCACAGAAAGTACGTTTAGGCAATAGTAAGACCGTCTTGCATGAGACCAGATTAGGTTGGCTAGTATCTGGCTTTGTTGAAGTTGTCAATACTGCACTGTCGTCGTCTGACATAAAATGTAACTTTACTAACGTTCAGTCTCATTGTCAGGAAAATAGTATGAATGATATTAATAAACAATTAATTCGTTTTTCGCAATTAGAGGAAATTACAAGTTCATCTCCTCATTACTCAGCTGAAGAAAAATGGTGTGAAGAGCATTTTGTTAAAAATACTTACCGTCTTGGGGACGGAAATTTTTGTGTGCGTTTACCACTCAAACAATATTTTAAGGTATTAGGGGAATCTCACAAGAGAGCAGTGCATTGCCTTTTATCTTTAGAAAGAAGATTAGAATACAATTCTAATAATAGGCAATTGTACTATGATTTCGTGGCTGAATATAAATCACTAGGTCATATGTCTGTTTGTAAACAGCCTAAGACTAATGTCGCGTACTTTATACCGCATCATGGAGTACTTCGTGAAAGCAGCACAACAACTAAACTTAGAGTGGTGTTTAACGCAAGCTGTCCCACGACATCTGGCGTTTCTTTAAACGATATACAGATGGCAGGCCCCGTCATTCAGGATGATTTATTATCCATTTTGTTGCGTTTTAGACAGCACAAGTATATTTTATCTGCTGACGTAGAGAATATGTACAGGTGCATAATGGTATATCCGGGCGACAGGCACCTTCAGCGAATTCTCTGTCGTGATAGTCCTAGTGATTCTATAAAAATATTTGAATTAAATACCGTAACTTATGGTACAGCGAGTGCCCCATATCTGGCAACAACATGTTGCCAGATATGGGGCATTATGTTGCCTTAAACAGCTTGCTCTCGAATGTTCTGATAAGAATATTTCTGAAGTTATCAAGCATGACTTTTATGTTGACGATTTACTGTCGGGTGGTGATGTTTTAAATGAATGCGAAAATGGAGATCAAATGAACCCAAATTGCTATCTGAAGTAAATCATTCTTCACTTGATTTAAATATAGGCTCGTTAGAGCCAAAAAAGCTTTTGGGTCTTGGTTGGCATTCGCAATCGGATGAACTATGTTTTCCCTTAAATTCACTTATTCCTGAAGGGCGTACTTAGCGTGATTTACTCTCAGTGATTGCACAAATCTTCGATCGGTTAGGTCTTTTAGCACCCTACATTATCACTATGAAGATGTTAATGCAAAGGTTGTGGTTAGATAAACTTTCATGGGATGAACCACTATGTCCAGACGTACAAAAGCGCTGGTGCGAAATAATGAAACATTTGCATCTTTTAAACGTTATGCGTGGTCCACGAATTATTGTTTGTGATTCGTATAAAATACTACAGCTACAAATTTTTACCGATGCGTCAGAACGCGCTTATGGAAGTTGTGTCTACGTTCGTAGGATTAGTAATGAAGGCAAAATAATGATTCACTTATTAACAGCAAAAAGTCGTGTTGCACCAATGAAACCTACTACTGTAGGAAGTTGTACACTGGTATCCTGCGGAGCATGGCGCTGTACGGTGCCCCCGTATGGGTCGATTCGCTTCACCGCAAGAACAGGACCCTTCTGAGACATTCTCAGAGGGTCCTGGCGGTGCGGGCCATAAGGGGTTACCGAACAGTGTCGTGGACGGCGGCGACACTGCTCGCGAGTGATCCGCCCTGGGAGCTCCAGGCGGAGGTGCTTGCGGCAGTGCACCGCTACCGACAGGACACCAGTGACAGAGGAGAGAGGGCGGCTCGGTTTTGCCCCGCGCGCCCGCACGACGTGGACAGTGGCGGCGGGTCCAGAGATGGGCGCTACCGCCGAGCGTTATCCCGTGTGGTGTCGTGGTCACGTCTCGCGGCAACACGGGACCGCAGGGCTTGCCTTCAGTGGATGAGCACCACAATAAAAAATCCCCTAATACTGAAGCTGCGGCGCAGCGCGATCTGTTTTGAGGCCGGCGGGGTAAACCCGGTCACTACTACGGATCACACCCATTTTCTTTTATAAAACGTCGACTACTCGTGGGAACAGAATGCATGATTTTAATAAAACAAACACAACCGACGAAGTGCCTGCGAAGGGCGGTGATGATGTGAAGGAGAGGCCCGAGAAGGGCCAGCAACCCAACACGAAAGGGCCCGTGAAGGGCGGAGGAGAGAAGAGCTTTTACTCTCGCTTCCTGTCGGCGATCTCTCTGCCGGCGGAAGCGCCAAGCCAGCTCCTGCACTGTGCAGTTAGAGCGGCTTGATGTAAGGAATTTGCCCCCGTCCGGCCCATTCAGGGTCGAACACGGGACTGCCGCCCCTGTTCAGGCCCCACCAAAGGCCCCGGCCCCCGAAGCGCCGGAGGGGACGAGCAAGAGCCAGGCTGCCTCCCGCAACACGCGTTTGAGACAGTTCCTGGCTCTAGAGGACATAGAGGACGATGACCTATCACTCTAACGTCATCCGACGAGGAGGGGATATTGACTCCTCCCCCTAAGCCCCCGCCTGAGGCTTCGGCAGCTGCTAAAGTGCCGGACGCCAAGTGGGGTAGAGGCCGTCATCCCACAACGGGACAGTACGTGGGCCTAGCAGCCGCAAAATAGGCGCAAGTGGAGGCGCAAGTGGAGGCCCAGATCGAGGAGAGGGCCCAATCGATGGCGACCACAAGGGTGACCAGGCCTAGAGCCGTAACTCCCCTTGTGGGCCAGGTCCCTCCCGATGCTCACACCAACCACGCGGAGGGCCTCCAGCGGCAGATCACCGAATCCTTGGCGGTGGTAGCTGGCGTTGCAAAGGTCTCGAAGGGTATAAAGGGGAATCGGTGGCCTCCATTCAGGAGGCCTCGGAGGAGCTCCTCGCCCGCACTGTCACCCAGGAGGTCGCCCTGCTCCGTGCGGCGAACAGCCGCGCCGCCAGCACCACCGCCAAACATAGAGGCGACGATGGCCGCGAACCTTGACAGAATGACTCTCCTAATGGAGAGTCGGTTCGCGGCCATGGAGGAGCGGTTGCGCCCGGTACTACCCCTGAGCCCCGCTCCTCAAGCTAGATTCAGTTCTCAGCCGTGCTCCCCAAGTTCTGCTCTGGGGATCCCGGCTGCGGAATTTCCCCGACTGCTCTCTCAAAGGGTGAGCACAGGGACAGCGGTGGTGATGTCCACCCCACCACCGCTCGCCTATCCGGCGCCTAGAGGAGGCCGAGGAAGAAGAAGGGGTTAGAAGGCGCAGGAGCAAACCTCGCAGCCTACCCCACCTCCCCCTCCCGCCAAAAAGAAGGAAACTGCCAAGGAGAAGAGGGCTTCGCGATTGCGTCCCCCGAAGTCCGCCGCTGTCGTGCTGACCCTACAGCCAGGAGCAGCGGACAGAGGGGTGACCTACGCGAGCCTCTTCTCCAAGGCAAAGGCAAATATCCGGCTGGCCGACCTCGGGATAGAGGGAGGTCTTCGGCTAAAGAAGGCGCGCACGGGAGCGCGCATGCTGCTGGTACCTGGTGCCAACAGCGCCCCCCAGGCGAACGCCCTCGCTGAATAGTTGAGGACCGTCCTCTACCCCGAGGACGTGCGTGTCTCCAGGCCCGAGAAGACTGTGTGTCTTCGCGTCTCGGGTCTGGACGACTACGTGCATGAGGAGGACGTGGCTGCTGCCATCGCGCGGACCACGGAGTGCCCCTCCGGGGGCATCAAGGCGTCCAAGATCCATCCTGGCCCAGACGGGATGGGCCAGACGGTGGTGGCCTGCCCGGTGGCAGCCGTCAAAAATCTCCTCCTCCCCGAGACGAAACTCCTGGTGGGTTGGTGTTTTGCGCAGGTGAAGGCCTTGCCCCACAGGGCCCAGCGGTGCTACCGCTGCCACGAGGCTTGCCACGTGCTGGCGGTATGCACCTCCGAGGTGGACCGCAGCGGCATGTGTTACCGCTGCGGACAGACCGAAGCCCTGCGGGGCCAAGAAGCCCACCAGGAGGAAGGTCCAGGCCAGGCGGACGGCGCCAGACAAGGCCGCGGCCGCGACGGCTGAACCTCAACCAGCTGCCGCGCCGAGCGGCCAGGAGTAACGCCCATGGCAAACAAAGCCACGGGCAGGCGGCAGCGGGCGTCGAGGCCTCGGGGACTTGACAGGCCTCCGCCCGCACCAATGCCACGGGAGGGCGCGAGAGGCAGCCGCGCGACCCTCTTAGAGCCGGGGAAGCTTACCTCTCCGGCTCGCACAAGAGAAGCCGCCCCACGTTAGCGGGGCGGCCCATCGCCACCGGGAAGCGGGTAATACCTCCGGTTTAAATAGCGTGACCCGGCACCCAGGCTGTAAGAGGTTCCCATGGGGTTTTAATTATTGGCCAATCGCCTTGTCAAGCACCTAAATGACGAAGGGCCTGGTCTCTCTGAGGCACAGTTCGGGTTCTGTGCAGGGCGTTCCACATTGGATGCCCTGAGTGCGTTGAAGTGCCTCACGAGAGAGGCAGAGGGGATCGAGGAGTCTGTCCTGGTGGTATCCACATCGCGAACGCTTTCAACAGCCTCCCGTTTGAGACGATCATCGAGGCACTCCGGTACCAGGGAGTGCCTCGGTACCTCATGAGGTTGTTCGAGGCATACCTCCGGGACACGTTCGTCCTCTTCGTCCTCTGGGAGGGCGGCTCTGGCCAGATTGCTGGGCGTCGACATGTCGTATGGGGTGTTCCACAGGGGTCGGTTCTGGGTCCGATCCTGTGGAACATCGGATACGACTGGCTCCTTCGAGAGCCAGTCCTGCCCGGGGTGGGGATTATTTGCTATGCAGATGACACCCTCATCTCGGCCCGGGGTGGTACCTACGAAGAGTCCGTGGAGCTAGCCAACGAAGCCATCTCATTGGTCGTTGGCAGGGTGGAAGATCTGGGCCTCAGGGTCTCCGCAGATAAGTCGCAGGCCCTGATGTTCCACGGACGTCGTAGGCCACCACCCCAAGACACGCACGTCGTCGTTCAGGGAGTGGCAGTGGCGGTCAAGGCCCAGATGAAATATCTGGGCCTCACGTTGGACGGGAAGTGGAACTTCGGGGACCACTTCACCCAGATGGCCCCGAAGTTGTTGAGGACTGCCGCTGCCCTGGCCAGACTCCTGCGTAATGTGGGAGGGCCAGGCGCGGCTTGTAGGAATCTATACTCGGGCATTCTGCGGAGCATGGCACTGTACGGTGCCCCCTTGTGGAGTCAAGCCCTTCACTGCAAGAACAGGACGCTGCCGCGGCGCTGTCAGCGCGTCCTTGCGGTGAGGGCCATTCGGGGATACCGTACAGTGTCCTGGACGGCGGCTACCTTCCTGGCGGGCGATCTGCCTTGGGAGCTCCAAGCGGGGACGCTCACCAGGGTGTACCAATTCCGCCAGGATGCCCGGGAGAGAGGCCTAAAGCCGTGCCTGGCTGAGATTAAAAAGGTCAGGGTCGAAGCGACCGCGGCCCTGACCTTGAAATGGGAGGAGGACCTGAGGTCCCCAGTGGCTAGATCCGCGACGGTGGAGGCATTCCGCCCCCACCTGTCGCGTTGGGTCCCTCGAAAGAGAGGGACCCTCACGTATAGGATGGCTCAGATACTTAACGGGCACGGCTGCTTCGGTAAGTATCTGCATTGTGTTGCGGGGCGGGAGTCGAATCCGGAGTGCAAGCACTGCGTCGCACCTCAGGATACAGCAGTTCACACGCTGATAGAGTGCGCCGCATGGGGACCTCAGCGTCACATGCTGGAGAGCGTGACGGGGAGAATAGACTCACTCCAAAGCATGGTCACTGCCATGCTGCGGAGTGAGGACAACTGGGCGGCGGTGGCCTCCTTCTGTGAAGTGGTAATGCTCCAGAAGGAGGTCGCCGAAAGGGAAAGGGAGGAGGATGCGCTAGCGGACCGATCCGCCGGCGGCGCACAGGCCGCCGTAGGCGTCTCTATGCCCACCTTCTCCCACCCTAGGATTCCATCGTAGGGGCTTCCCCCCCTACTGGTAAAGAGGGTGACCTTCCCCGAGGGTCACCCTGGGGTCTAGTCATGCGTTGGGGCGTCACAGTCATGTACCTATGGTCTATATCCTGTGACGCCCCATAAAAGCGCGAAGGATAGGGGCGCAGGTTACATTTAGTGGGTAGTCTGGCGGACGGAATCTCGCGACTACTAGCCGTTGCTAGTCATGCGTGAAGATTCCGACCGCCGGGAGTCTCACGCAACCCTCGGTCAACCCACCCCTAGGGCCCGAGGCAGTGTCACAACAAAAGACATTCCCCCTGCGTTATAAAAAAAAAAAGGTTGGTACGATGGTGATTCCCGCTCTGGCAGCCGCACGGAGTGGACGTGTGCCCGATATTTCGGTGATTTTCGAAAAATTCGTTGTTGGTTTGTATGTTACTTTTCTTCCATAACTTGGCTTGTGTACTGGATTTTTGGACTTCTGCTCTAGTTATTCACCCGGCTTTTCTCATTTTGGACTGATTATTATTAAATTATTGACTTGGCGTGTTTTTAGGTTTTTGATCTCTCTTTTCGACTCGGATTAGACGTTTTCTTGGATTTTCCCCCACCTCGCTCCCATGGGGGGGTTCTCCCTTAATGGCTGACTCCGTCGAGAGTTGTGCCGCGGGGGCGAGCGAGGGTCGGAAACGCCTCAACGCTCGCTCCCGTGGGGAGCCAGTGGGCTCCGACTCCGACGAGGGGACCAGGAAGGTGGTCACCCAGGAGGAGGAGGAATCCAGAAAAATTGTGACCCGCCGTAGCAAAGCTCACAGCGGGTCGGGGGCGAGAGGACACAGCGTCGGAATGACGCTGTCCAAAGATTTGACGGCTGAGGTAGAAGCTCAGGCGGAGGCCTTTGTCTCCGACCTGAGGAAGAAGTTTAGGAAGGAGAAGAAGAAGGCTGCGGAGGAAGCTCCGGAGCCTGAAGGTTGCGACCCCTCTGAGGTTGACCCGAGGCTACTATAGGCAGGCAGGACGCGGAGGAACTCCGCCAACTGGCTGGTGTCCAGATAGCGGCGGTCCTAAAGGTTGCCCAGAGCTAGGGTAACCTCAAGGAGGGGTGGGAGAGAGATGGTAGTGCGCATGCGTCTCGCGGGCGCCGACGTCAGTTGGGAGCCCGGAGGCGCAGGTATGCGCATGACCTCCCTCCCTGAAATACCGCTGCAGGGGCCCTCTAGCATCTAGGGAGCAGAGGAGTCTTCACCCCTGTTGACGAAGTGAGTTTGCCTCTCCCGGGGCATTCTCAAGCACTTGTGCGCTAGGATCGGTGTGGGCGTAACTACGTTCTGTATCTCACGCCTTTCCTGCCATAAGCGCGGGGCACATGGGAGGAGGGTGGTTTTAGTGGGGTATTGATTAGTCGAGTCTCCACACAAGCCGGTTGATTATTGTTTGGATTGCCTCAGTGGAAAGCCTCCATGATCAACAACGGTCTAATCCCTAGCAAAGGACCCGGTATGTGCGAAATGCATTTCCCCCGCCTTAAAAAAAAAAAAAAACCTCAAGGAGGGGTATGTAAAGATGCTCAAGGAGGCTGTGGGGTCCCTCTTGGAGGTTACGAATAGCCTTGCCAAGAGGTCCCTGGACTCCAAGTCCAGGAAATTGTCGCTTGACAACCTCAAGCTCAGGAGGGAAGTGGACTCCCTACGCGCCGAGATTCGGTCTTATCGTAGGGAGTTCAGCGAAATGAGGGCTTCGGTCAAGGAGAGTGCTCCGAAACCATCCGAAGGGAGGGGGGCTGTGACGGTCCCTGGTCCACCGTTTGACATGGAAGAGTTTAGACGCTCTATTGTCATGTCAATGGGGGACCTGGTCGACGCCCGCCTTGCCGTGTTCGAGGACCGGCTACTAACCCCAAGATCGTACGTCCGCCGCTTGCGGCGGACAAGAAAAAGAAGGCGAACCCTCCTCCTGGGGGGCCTTCGCCCCAGACCCCGGCTGTTCCTCCCGCCAGGGCCTCTAGCGAGGTCGCAGAGTCCCTGGAGATGGACATCCAGCCTGACCCGGTGATGGCGCCCCCCCCTCATCACCAGCTGTTAATACACCGCGCGCGCCGCGCGCAGCCCCTGTAGCGGGTCCATCCGGAGCTCAGCGGTCTGAGTACCCTCCGCTTAGGACCCCAAGATCGCAAGGGGTTACTTCAACCGACACACCCGCAGCACAAGCCTCCCTCCAGGTGGGCCAGGGAGCCTGGACGGTTGTGGGTTGGGGGTAAAGGGAAGGGTAAGGGGAGTCAACCCCCTGCCCCAGCTCCCCCCGCCTGATCTGCTTCTGCCCGTGCTAAACCTGCGCCGGTTAAAAGGAAGCCGGTGCAGTTCGTAGAGGCCAAGGCTGCAGCGGTCATTCTGACCGTCCTCCCGGAGGCCGTTAAGAAGGACATCACCTACCGTCACCTTTTCGAAAAAGCTGCTACGGTAGTGGATCTGGCTGCAATGGGGCTCCGGGAGGGCCTCAAGGTCACCAGGACGGCCAACGATTAACGCCTTCTGGAACTGCCGCCCAGCCCAGAAGGTGTGGAGGGGGCCGACAAGCTGGCTGAGGCTCTGCGGGGCGCTCTTTCGGGCATGGCTGAGATCGTGCGCCCGGTGAAAAGGGGGGATCTACGCATCACCGGGCTCGATGACTCAGTCACGCCCAGCATGTTGGAGGCGGCGATTGCTCGCGCCGGTAACTGTCCACGCGAGCAAATTAAAGCCGGAGGAATTAGTGTTGGACCGGGGGGGATGGGCGCGTCATATGTAACGTGTCCCGTCCCCGTTGCTAAGCAGCTCGTCGAGCTGAAGCGTATTCTGGTTGGCTTCAGCTCGGCGGAGGTATCGGCCCGTGAAAAGCGACCGTTGCGGTGCATACGGTGCCTACACACGGGACACATTGCTCCGATATGTCCTGATGGGCAAAAGGATCGGTCAGACCTATGTTTCCGCTGTGGTTTGAGCGGGCACAGGGCTGCCCAATGCAAATCGCCCAAACCGCGATGTGTGGTCTGTGCCAAGGCGGGTATGGACCCGAATCACGTGGCACTGCGAAGAGGCTGCCTCCCTCCACATGTCAGGGGCAAGTTTGCACCGGTCCAAAGGGCCGTTGATAGTCACCAGGAGGAGCATAATATGTCGGAATGATGCCCGTACGACATACTAAACTCCTCCAGGCTAACGTGAACCACTCCGCCGGCGCTCAGGATCTTCTCCTGCAGTCAATGGCGGAGTGGGGGATTGGTCTAGCCGTAGTTGCGGAACCGTACTACGTCCCCCCCCAGGACAACTGGGTCGGGGACCTGGACAGCACGGTAGCGGTGGTTGCCAGATCGGGCGCTGGCACCCCTCTCAACTTCATCGAGAAGGGGCGGGGTTACACGGTGGTAGGGTGGGGGGAGCACACCTTTATACTACACCAAAGGCTCTCATGCGACGACCGCGTAACGTCCTCATGGACAGGGTCGATGTTATTACAAAACGGCTGGCCCGGATCAGCCCACCCGCGGTTAGGACGGCAGGCTGATAGGCACCGATAGACAGACGCAGACGGCAGCGTCTCAGACGCCGCCAATCACGAACTCTCCATATCCCCGCGAGGGACGCCAGGAGATATAGCCCCCCCATAGGATAGACTAGGCGTATTGCTGGGAAGTTTCTTTCGCCGTTTCTTCTGTACCAGTCACAATACGTTGCGAAACGACAGTAAGGCAGCGTAGGTCGCCTTGAACCACCGATCCTGGTCCGCAGGGTTCCTCCCCCTCGGGCTTTATATTACCCGTCACCCGTTCTCAATTAGTTAATTGTGTCGCCCTATGGTGGGCATCATCAGATTCACCCCCCTCTCATGGCAACAGTCCAGCCGTGGTTAAAGTCCCTAGGGAGCTCCCTCGAGCAAGTTGCTCCCCGGGCTCGCTAAGCGAAGGCGCTCGCCCCGAAAACCCCGGTAAAGTTGTGAGGTCTTCGGACCAACAACATAAAGTCAAGTCCAATGAAAAAAAATATGTGCATTCCTGAACTGCAATTCAACCACACAACATTATTTCATTTGATGGCCTCTCTGGTTGAGCGGCCTAAGCCGTTGCCGGCCTACCTCATTGTAACGCAGAGGCTCCGGATTCAATTCCTGGTATAGTAAATTTCGGAAACGTATTTTCTCCGTTATTTACTATGGTCTGGGTGTCTGAGATCGGCCCCAGAGTGGTACGTTGTATATTACCCATGACACAAGCGTAACTTGTTTAATTTGGGGATATTACAATATGTGTGTTTGTCTGCCGATTATTATTATTATTCTCATTATTATTATTATTATTTCTACCTGAAGACCTCCAAAATTTTAAACTTGCTCATATTTTTTCCATCAACGTCAAATAGAATCATCTCAGCCTTATACTACTTGCCTACAATAATTGTGGTCCTACAAGCAAGTATTAAAAGTAATTACCAGCCCATTATCATAGTTTTTCGATATAAATATCACCGGGCGGCGCTTGGCGTGGTTTGGAGTATCAAAACCGAGGTCACGGCAGCGGCGTGGGCGTCAACATTGGGTTTCACGCGCCTCCACCGTTGAAATACCACTGTGTTTGCAGTAAGTGCATAAAAATAAGTGTTTATTTAGTGCCTGTGTACGTATCATAAAATACGGAGCAAAAATTTACCAAATTGCGCAACAAACGTGGCACGCTGAAGGACGTAATAACACGTATGCAATCGTTTGTACAAGACGCTATATCCTTGGTTGAAGCCAGCACTGATATACTAAAGACGCGCTGGGACAGATTGGCAGCCACCTATAAGGAATACGAGGAGCTAAATATCGAGATTATCACTGTGGATGCCATGGACAAAGAGGAGGTAGAGGAAGTTGAAAGTCAATACTTCCAAACGATAGCGAAATTGAACCAAGTACTTCGTAGATATGCTGAACAGGAGAAATACAATATTGTTAATTCCAAATTACCTAATATAGATATACCAACATTTGTTGGGAGCAATTTTACCCAGTTTAAACCATTCTTCGACCTGTTTTGTGCCTTAATTGACAACAATGGCTCTTTATCCAGCATACAAAACCTGTTCTACTTACAAAAATACCTCAGTGGTGATGCTTTAGCAGTAATAATTAATTTACCATTAGTTAATGAATCCTATCCAGAGGTCTTAAAGCTACTTAAAAGGCGGTACGAAAATCGGACTCGATTGATTTCAAATCATATCAGTTTTATTTTAGATATTCTTCAAACGCAAAAGGGCCCTACTAGCGCCATCAGAGCTTTTATATCGTATGTGCAGCAGTATTTATATGCACTTAAAAATTTTAATCAACCCATTTTACAATGGGATATGTTATTAATATTAATACTTACTCGTAAGTTAGACACGTACACGTACCGAGCTTATCATATAGATAGAGTGAACCCTGGTGTTTTACCCACTATGGATGAATTCTTAACATTTTCAGAAAGGCGTGCCATAGCTTTAGAAGACAGTCCGATTCAAACAGGTATGTCTAATGAGAGTACCAAAATGAAATCTTTTCAATATAAGGTATCAAACATTGCTAGTCAAAATATATCGAAATTACCCTCATGGAGCTATTACGATAAGAATTATCATTCCTTACATTTATGTCCTAAGTTTCAAACACCAATGATAGGGGACCGTTTATAATTTGTGAAAAATAAAAATTTGTGCAATAGGTGTCTCAAACCACATAAAAATAAATGTAAATTCAATTTTAAATGTAAACATTGTAAGCAACGACATAATAGTCTCTTGCATGAGGAGAGGTCAGGCATAGGTTTATGTGAAACCTCAGAAGTCACCCCAGTTCGTTAGCATTGTAAAAATAATTCACATGTTAATGTTTTGTTACCAACGATTAAAGTGAAGTTCATTAATAAATTTGGAGAGCAAATATATGTAAAAGCGTTACTTGGCAGTGGTACTCAGGCCTCATTAGTTCAGGATAAGCTTGTTAGGTTATTGAATGTGCATGCTATGAATGCATCTTGTAATATTGTGGGGATAGGCAATAATCCTACTAAAATACACAAATATATGTTTTTTTTATCACAGGAGCTCAGCAGACAGGCAGACGGTCCACTTGATGGAAGGGGTTACCATCGCCTATGGACATTTGCAACACCAAAGGTGCTACAAATGCGCTGCTGCTCTCTGAAGGGAGACTGGAACCTGGTCACTAATGCCTGAACACAACTCAAGGTTGTTATTGCGACATACTTTAAACCAGGGGTGGTAGCCATCCAGTCGAGCAAATGCCCTACCACCTGGCTGTGGCTTGTTTAGTCGCCTCTTACGACAGGCCGCCCGGCCGCAGGAAATTGTATTCTTTCTCCGTTCCTGCACGGATGAAACTATTGAACTAGTGTTGCATTCGAACGTCCAAAATATTGCATTTAAGGTAAAGTGCCACCTTGTGGACACAATTACAAGTAAATTACCACAACAATATGTTGATATTTCTAATATTGTCCTGCCACAGAATATTAAACTTGCAGATGAAGATTTTAATGTTCCCTCTGAAATTCAGCTATTATTAGGGGCAGATTTTTATTTCAAAATAATACAGGAAGGTCAAATAAATTTAAATAATGGCGTAACTTTGCAAAATACCATGTTTGGATATATAGTGGGGGGCAGTATAGTAATTCCTCCTACCTAAAGCATGAGTAAAAATCAAACTGTTAATTTAGTATCAAATTTTGTGATGGATGAGACCAAATGTGACTTACTAAATATTATGTAAAACTTTTAGTTAGTGGAGAAGGTTCCCTTGGAACCTGAGATTAATTCGGAATGTCAGCAGGCTGAAAATAATTTTCAAAACACTGTTAGGCTTATTGACAACCGCTTCTACGTTGACATGCCATTGAAGGTGCCCATAGAACAGTTACAAATAGGCAATTCCTTTTCTGTTGCCCTTCAAAGATTATATTCTTTGGAAAATAAATTTAAATATCACACTGAATATTTTTTACAATATAAATTTTTTATTGAGGAATATATAAGACTAGGGCATGCAAAATTATTTAATATTAGTACTTACGATATAAATAATGACCCAGTCTATTTTCTGTACCATCGTCTTAAATGTAGCCAGCAAAACAACCAAATTGAGAGTTGTGTTCAATGGCAGTATGCCTTCAAGAAACGGAACAGCTTTAAATCCTAAAATCTTAAATGGATCCATTTCAATTATTGGATAAACTAATTTTGTTCAGAACCTATCGCTGCACACTAATGTGTGACATTGGAAAGATGTTTCGACAAGTTCATTTAAATAAAAGTCAATTAGGCTTAATAAATATATTATGGAGGGATGATCCCACGAAGCCAATTCTCTGTTTGCAGTTACAAACAGTGACATATGGTTTAAAAGCGTCCAACTTTTTAACTACTAGATGTCTTTTAGAGCTTGCATTTAGATATAAGGATCAATATCCTCTGGCTTCACAAGCTTTAATAAGAAATACATATGTTGATGATGTTATTTCTGGGGTGATAATATCCAGTATCTCAACATCTAAAAACGGAATTAATAGAGTTATTAAAGAAAGGAAGTTTTAATTTGCATAAATGGTGCTCAAATGTAAACCAAATTCTTTAGGATATTCCTGAAAATGAAAAATATTTTTGCGAATTTGTAATAAATAAAGATAGATAGATAGATACATAGATAACACTTTATTACACACCAATACAAAAATGAACTTAAAGATTAAAATTATATCTAGTTGTGTACAAAGGGCGGTCTTATCGCTAAAAAGCGATCTCTTCCAGACAACCCTATAGTAATATAATATTTTAATTTATAATGAATAATAATAAAAGATAATATAAAATATAATGTTCAAAATTACTCGTTTAGCTTTACCTGTCCTAAGAGCACTGGACAACTTGTGACAAAACGGCATATTCTTAGTTGTACAGGAAACATTTTTGATCCACTTGAATTTATAGGTCCTATAGTAAGTAAGAGCTAAGCTTTTTATGCAACAGTTATGGGCTTTAAAATTAAATTGGGATACTAAGTTACCTGATAAACAATTACAGGAATGGGAAAAATTCTTAGTCAACTTACAAGACATGGGAACGATAAGCATTACTAGAGGGCTTGTAAAGTCAAAAATTTAGTCCGTATAGCTCATAGCAAGTGATGCTTCATCCAAGGCTATAGGTTGCTGCCTGTATATCAAGGCAGTTTAATAGCTTGGGGAAAAAGTCTTTTCGCATATAGTATGTATGAACTTGTAATAAGATCTCTTTGGCTATACCATTTGTATCTGGCTGGTTTTGGTATCATTAAAAAGTTTTAATTTTAAAGAAGACAATTCCAAATTCAAATTAGGAAAATGTGTGATTTTCATTTGTTTTTCTTATTGTTAAAATGAGTGAATCTAATGAAGAAATTCGATACATTTTAAAATTTTACTACAAAAAAGGTAAAAATACAACATAAGCCGCGAAAAATTTTTGTGATGTTTATGGACCTAATGCACTATCTGTGAGAGTAGCGCAAATTTGGTTTAAGCGTTTTCAGTCCGGAAATTTTGATATCAAAGATGCACGTCGCTCTGGTCGCCCTATTACGGACAAAATTGATGCCATTTTTGAAAAAGTGGAGCAAGATCGGCATATTAGTAGTTACGATGTAGCTGGAGAACTGGGAATTGACCACAAAACGGCTTTGGCGCATTTGAAAACAGATGGGCATATAAAAAAGCTCGATATTTGGGTGCCCCATGAGCTCACTGAAAGAAACCTAATGAACCGTGTACTCATTTGTGAATTCTTTATTACGACGTAATGAAACCGAACCATTTTTGAAGAAGCTGATAACTGGTGATGAAAAGTGGATCACGCACGACAAGAACGTGCGAAAAAGATCGTGGTCAAAGGCCGGTCAGGCTTCACAGACTATGGCGAAACCCGGGTTAACTCGCAACAAGGTGATGCTGTGTGTATGGTGGGATTGGAAGGGCATTATTCATTATGAGCTGTTACCGCCAGGCAGGACCATCGATTCTGAACTGTACTGCGAACAACTGATGAGATTGAAGTAAAAAGTTGAGAGAAAGCGGCCGGAATTAATCAACAGGAGGGGTGTGGTTTTTCACCATGATAACGCTAGACCTCACACATCTTTAGCCACTCAGCAAAAATTACGAGAGTTTGGCTTGGAGGTTGTAACAACCCCCCCTATAAAAAAAAGTGAGACTGGTGATCTCTTAAACCCCATAGGGATCCAGAAATAATGCATATAATAATATACATATAAGAGCAAAGAGTATATGGATACTCTAAATTTTTTCCGCCCTTAGAATTATAATTATAAAGAAATCTATTATAGAATTTCTTTTTGGTTTGATTGGCTGTGATAATATGTCTAGTGATAGGTATCCTACGTTGTGTATATAAATATTGTAATAACTCAGTTCTATGGAAATTTGCCTAAACAAGGAAATCATCTAAAAGTTCAGACGTTGAGATATCATACCCAGTATTAATGACGGATTGTGATTAACTATTAGATTTACCAAACTACTTGCCTATTTTTAGTTACCTACCTATAACGAAACTAGGGTGAACGGAATAGTCTGCTTCCGAACACCTTCCTACACCTATAAATATAGTATATTATTAATAAGAATTTGATTGTTTAGATTTTAATATTAGAATATTATGTGTATATAATATGTATACATATATGTAGTTATGTAATATGCATGTATAATATGGTGAGTAATGTTATTTATGATGTTGAGAAACGAAGTAAAAGTATGATTTATACAAATTTATATAGATATTATATGTATAAGGCGTTTGTGAGATTTTAGTGGTTATAACTAAGAGTTTAGTGAGTATATAAATAGCTTAATAGAATATAAAATTATGGAGATTGGGAACGATTTAATTAATGAAGATTTAATAAAAAGGTATAATAAACCCAAAATTCCTTCCACCCGGGTCAAGAAGTGATCCCTCACAATCACTTTTTATTCTACCTTCTGGATAAGAAAGGAACTAGTCGATGAACCAATTCCAAAAATATATCCTTTAAATATTATGTGAGTCATTTAGACCGATAATCCAGTTCGGTTAGTATGGGTGTGTAAGGCCAGAATTGGGTTTTGAGATATAGGCCACGAAGACGAGCGTTTTACCAAACATTTCATATCAGCATTTAAATGACTAACAATAATTTATTGAAAGTGCCAACACGCAACTTTTAAAAATACATTGTGAACATGTCAGACGGTTCGAATATTTCGAACGTGCACTGCGAGTTACTATGCCTAGGCCAACTATCTATTAAAGAATCATCGACCATAGTTAGACAAGTAAGCTATATCAGCGCTCAACAGATACACCGCTGACGAACACAAGTATTATATAATTTAGTTACAATATAAAATATTGGCTCATTCCCCAGTATGAGGATAGGAAGGGTATAATATGATACCATTGGCATAACCTTACCTTTTAAGTGTTTTAATTTAGGGCAAATAACTATAATTTGAAACAGTAATTTGAATCAGAGTTAATCCCACTGATAATTAACACAGGAAGGCAGGCATTCAATGCCGAACTGAATTTAACAGTTCATTGGTGAGTCATTTTTACCTCAACACAGTCCAAGTCAAACTAGACCAGACAACAAGAGTCGTTTACTTAAGCAGACAGGACAGTTAGAGCACTGACTCGAGGCACTTCCTGATAAGAAACTAAAAAATTAAAAAATTTGAAATTAAAAAATCAAACTAAAACTAATAGGATATTAATTATTAATAGAATCTATCTTTAACTATTACTATTTAAATAATAAATAACAACACTACAACTTCGTTCGCGTAGCTCAACGGCGTACCCGGAGCTATATTTCAACCGCGTGATCCAATACTAAGAACCCGATGGATCTCAGACTTGACAGCGAGGCTTCGACCTCTGAACGACGGATAACACAACTGTCAAATCTTGAAGTAAAACTCGCGAATTCACGCTTCGAAAGACTATCTAGAATTCTTCACGAGAGTCCCTGTGTAAGTCTGTCTGAAAATCTGTCAGAGTTACCCCAAAAGTCTGTGTAAAAGTCTATACAGGAACCTTCGTGAATCCTCGTTGAAAGTCCCCCTTTTCGATCTACTTCGCGATTTACCCCCGTTTTCGACTGTGTCGCAAGCTTTTATTCTCAAAAATCCTGCCACCACCACTTCCAATAAAGGGGTGTTATTTCATTATTTGGACCGCTCCTTTCAGTGATCCTTGATTGTTTAAGCGTTATTTGTAAATTAGACCTATTTGGCCTTAGTTTAAGAGTGTTAGTTAATTAAATATGATTGAGAAATTATCGATCAATCGATCTATACTGTAAATGCAAATATGTGTCTTAACTATGTTACTATAAGATTCAGATCAGCTAACATTCAATAATGATCAATTCCTTAGAACCAGTAGATTCCTATCGTCATTTCTTTATGCCCTATGTTTTAAAGTATGTACAATTGTAAATTAAATTTCAATAGAATCATACACATTATTAGTTTTGGTTTTAATTTTAATATTTATTATTTGTTTTCTTTAAAGTACAAAAGTTTTTATTACATAAGTACATGTTTAATAAATTATAGTTCAAAATAAAATTCATAAGCATGGTGGATCCGTTACAAGGTGTTAATGCATCCGCCGTATAGTCCTGACCTTGCACCTTCAGATTTTCACCTGTTTCGGTCTCTTAGGCAGTGGCAGGTTAACATCACAAGAGGACTGCCAAAACCACTTGTCGCAGTTTTTGATCAGAAACCCCAAAATTTTTATAGCAATGGGATCACGTACCTACCTACAAGATGGCAAAAAGTTATCCAACAAAATGGCACCTACATACTTTAGTCAAATGTAAATAAACTTTATAAAAAAAACCTTTTGAATTTTTATATAAAATGCGAAGAAACTTTTTCCCCAACCTTATATAAAGATAGTACTTTGACATTAATTTATTATGTTCAAAGTCAAAGATAGCTCCCTTAAATTAGTCCATCACTATGTCTAACTTAAAACTAAACAGTTGCTTACTTCTGGCTGAACTCACAAATAGAGTACATAAAAACCTTACACAGGGTTACACTTGGTTATATATTAGAAGTGCAGACAACCCAGCTGACTTGTTGTCTAGGAGCAAATCGATTTTTTTTTGTTTTATTGTGAAACTTATGGGTCTCCGAAGCACAAGGTTCCAAACTTAAAAATGTGATATCTCAAAATCAATGTTGCTTGACAAGTTCGTCTTTTTCCCTGGGGTCTTCAAATGTTCCAAGCAAGCGATATGAAAACGGGCATGCAGTCTATGGCTACGTTCCACAAGAGACTCACAACGACCACGTTCACGGTTGCGATTTTTCGCGTTCGACATGCTTGCCGGCGGCACAAACGCCAAACTCAAGTGGAACGGTTATTCGACCCACCTCTTGACATGGGTCGTTGTGAGCGCTGCGTGAGCGAAAATCATGACATCATTAGTGACGTTTTCGCCACGACCATAACGACCGTGGTCGCCATGTGGAACGGCAGACGGAGCATTTTGGACGTTGTGAGATACTAAAGGAACGCGCCCTATGAAAAAGGTGACCACCACACGGAAAGACTGCCTAGTTCACATGTCCTTACTACTCGTCCACTTGCACTACCATCGTCTGAATTTTGACATTACTTGTATGGTCATGTGAAATCTTAACCGATAGTAAGACAGATGGATGGTGGGTAAGATATTAGAAACCAGCCATTAAAAAAACATCGAAACAAACCAGCTTTCATGTTAACCATATAAAATAGTATTAAAAATGACAAACGCGCAGTAAAAAGTTTAGCTCTAAAGATCTTTTTATATCGTACATTTCCAGAGAGCGCTTCTATAAGTTATAATTTAGGAAAGTGATCATGTAGTGTTTAATGGAACTACCAAAATTTTGGAAAATATAATTTGACAGAACTAACTTACGACAAATCTGTATTCTACGTATCTCAGCAATAATGTTACGAATGTTCACAGAAAATTCATTATGTCACATATGAACATTTCTATTTAAAAAAAATATTATAAAATCGAAAAGGATGACGATTAAATTTCATAAAAATATAGTTCAAATAGTAAGAAGTTGTTTGCGAGTTTTAAATGAGTTTCCTATAAAACAAGAACGTACTGGGGTTCAATTCTGCTATTTCAATATCTTGGCTTTGCGAAGATATTAAAAGTATAAGAATCAAATTGAAATTCAAAAGTTTTTATTCAAAATAAGTTCCACTGGAGAACTTTTTGAAGGTCATACATATAACTTAAAATTTAATTTTACTTCCTATTCTATGTACACCGCTTCGCAACGTGTTATTGCAGTTAAGGAGAAGAAGCGGCAAAAAAAAACTCCCCAGCAAGACGTCTAGCTAAAAATTGTTTTTCTTTATATTTCTTATTTTATTTAAATCTCAAGTTCTTTTTTTATAAGTTTTATACAGAAGTATGTTACAGAATTACTTTTCGAAGAATTAATGGAGTCGTAGCAAACAGTGCATACTCAATAAGACAAAGACACAATAAAAGGAAAGAAAATATTATTATATTTATAATAATGACATGACGTATACTAAAATTTTATGCTACAACATATCTCCATAAATTCTTTACAAGCTTGGCAAGATAAAAAAGTTACAGTGAAATTGCGAGTGGATACTATTGCGAGTGTCATAAATTCGTATTCTACGAAGTCCACAATATCTTCTCGAGATCCTTGCGGCAGAATAACAGTCTTAGATAAAAATTGGTATTACCATTAGCATGTGGTGTGTAAGCATGTAATATTAAGTAGTAATAAACGGAGCGTCGAAGCAATCAGTCATATCATTACATAACCCCCATACCCGCCCATCACATGGCGACCCTGCCATGCACGAGCATGGAACGCTGGGTATAATTGTGCAGTGTGTGGACTTTGCGACAAAATGTCACTATCGTCAGCTGCCATTTGCGCAGTTAAGTCGTGCTGTGTTGTTTTAAACTATCTACGAAATATTAACAATATTAAATATGGGCAAACAATGCTCTAAATGCATTTGTGACAAGAAAGAGATTATCGTGAATCAACACGGTGCCAGCAACGACTCCGGAACCGAGCACACATTTGATACCAACAACATACTTTTGTCAACAATAATAGCGTTGTGTGGAGCCGGAATTATCGTCTTGATATATCGGCAATATAAAAAATGCCATAAAGCCTTAGTAAGAAATGAAATAAGAGAAAACGCTTTTCGTCGGATTCGCTTCAGGCTGTCGGGACGCGGAGATAATCACGACAACCCAGCCCAGGACCAGGCCGTTCCAGTTACCATTTGAAGCTGTTTTGGACAAGGCAACGATGACCACATACGAGCACAAGGACGCAGCATGGATTTAATAGGATTTTTTTTTTCTCTTTTCCCTTCCGGATAAATATAGTTAAGTACATAGTATTAAGTAATTAAAATAGTTATGTAATTAGATGGAAGAATTGGAAGACGTATATGAAAAATTAAAATACATACAAATAAATATAAGAAAATTAGGTCAGAAAAGATATATTTATGTATCGAATATTGATAAAAAGATCGAAGATTCTAAAAAAATATATGAATATTATAAAACTATTTTACTAAGGTTAGATAAAAAGGATTTTAATTTAGATTATGCTGAATATATTTTTGATACTTTAATAGATAATATTGAATCGACTTATAAAAAAATATTAACTTATAAGTGTAGTATAAATCCAGTTCCTTCCGATATTGTACCTAGAAACATCGGTATCATGGACAAGTTCGAATTAAAAACGGCGGCTACTTTGTTGCCATGTATGGACGGTAATGAAGAGACCACTAATAAATTGACAGACGCTATTGAAATGTACAAAAGTTGTTTAGGGGACGAGGAAAGCAAGAAATTGCTTATCGAATTTGTTATTGCAACCAGAATAACTAAATCTGCGAAATTAAAATTAAAATCGGAGTACCCTGGTTGTAATGATTTAATAGATGATATGAAGAAATATTTACTGACGAAAAAGTCGGCAAATACTTTGCTTATACAGTTAAACAGTATTTCCCAGGGTGATATGTCTATATCGCAGTACGCTAACAAAATTGAGGAACTTTTTGTAAACTTAACCATTTCACAGGCTAACTCAAGTGAAAAAGCGTGTGAAGTACTCAAGCCAATAAATGAGCAGTTGGCCATAAAGAAATTTTCAGACGGGTTACGAAATAGACGTCTTAGTACTATTATAGCAGCTCGACAGTATGTAGATTTCAAAGACGCGGTAAGAGCGGCCGAGGATGAGGAACTATCCCAGCCTCAACCGTCAGGTAACGTGTTCAACATGCAAGGTAAGTTTAGAGGTAATAGGGGTATGTCTTATAACAGAAATATGCGAGGAAACTATCATCAGCGATCGGGTATACCTACGACTGGTAGATATTCACGTCCTAATTATTATGGTCAGTCTTTCACATCTTCAAATCGTGGATATTATAAAAATAGACCAATACATATAATGACACAAGGGGAATTCATTACCGCCCTTGGACTAACAATTACCGTGGCCGTTTCCAGCGAGGTAGACTTCAAAATGTCTATACGGCGCAAAAACCGATTTCGGAAAATACCAATCAAAATAGTAATAATAATTCTTCAGAATTAAGTCAGTTTTTTCGACAATAAAGGCTATATTTTATCTTGCAACGAAAATGTTAGGTATATTTCAATGAATGTTTACGACAAACGATGCACTTGGTTACTTGATACTGGCGCGTCAATTTCCGCAATACGGTCCCAGGCATTATCGCAATACGCAGAAATGCAAGATGATACTATTGTCATCAACGGCATCGGTGGGAAGGTTTATTCGAAAGGATATGTTTACCTAACTTTAACCACACCTAATAATTGTACTTATGAACATAAGTTTTATTTATTCGATAACTTACCATGTAAGGGTGATGGTATTATAGGTTTAGATTTTTTATCGAAATTTAATGCAAATATTAATTTGAAGAATTCGACATTGGACTTAAATTATAGGGACAACCATTGTACTATACCTTTGTACTCTTCACCCCAGGTCTGTACGAGTTGTATAAATATACCAGCTCGTAGTGAATCTATTCATTATATCCGATTAGAAACTAACATTAATGAGGAATGTGTAGTTTTTCCAAAAGATTTAGGCGAACACATTGTATTAGCAAGAACTATAGTGAAACCTAAAAATGGGGTCATACCTATTCAAATACTTAACACGAGTAAACAAATATATCAATACCTATTTTTCAACCTGAAATACATTTATTAAAAGAATATAATATGTGTTCATTTACAAAGTGTAACTCTAATGTAGACAGATCTCGAACGTTATTATCATTATTGAAACTTGATCACTTGCATTACGAGGAGCGAAGCGCAATACAATCATTATGTAATAAGTACAGTGATATATTTAACTTACCGGGCGATAAGCTTACCACTACTAATGTTTACGAACAGTCGATAAATTTAAAACAAAATTTAGATCCAGTCTATGTAAAGCCTTATCGTATGCCAAAAAGTCTACAACCAGAAATTAATAACCAAATTCAAAAACTATTAAATGACGATATTATTGAAGAAACAAGTAGCGAGTGGTCCAGTCCAGTTTTGTTAGTACCGAAAAAATCTGACCATTCAGGCGAAAAAAAGTGGAGATTAGTTATCGATTACCGTAAATTAAATGACCGGATTTTGGATGATAAATTTCCACTCCCTAATATAAATGAAATTTTAGATTCATTATCTGGAGCTATATATTATTCTCACTTAGATTTAAGTCAATCATTTTATCAAGTTACTTTGAAACCCGAATCTCGAAAAGTAACTGCGTTTTCCACTAGTAGGGGACAATATCAAATGAAACGTATGCCAATGGGACTTAAGACGAGCCCTAGTGCTTTTTCACGTATTATGAATGTTGCTATGTCTGGTCTAAACTTCGAAAAATGTTTTATTTACCAAGATGACCTTGTAGTTTTTGGTAGAAATTTGGCAAGTCATCAGAAAGATTTATTAGATGTTTTTGAACGTCTCAGAAAAGTAAATTTAAAATTAAACCCAAATAAATACGAATTTTTGAAAAAAGAACTTCTATATTTAGGGCATGTCGTGTCATCTGAAGGAATTTTACCAGACAGACCCAGAAAAAATAAAGGCAATAGAGAATTTCCCAGTACCTCAAAATTCGGATGAAGTTAGAAGATTTGTTGCTCTTTGTAATTACTATAGAAAATTTATTGACAAATTTGCAGATATAACTATACCTTTAAATAATTTATTACGTAAAAACGTTAGTTTTATTTGGACTCCAGAATGTGAAAATTCCTTTAAATTTCTAAAGAAAGCATTATCATCGCCACCTGTTTTAGAATATCCTAATTTTTCTGAGGAAAATCAGTTCGTTTTACAAACTGATGCATCTGGTGTATCAGTCGGAGCAGTATTATGTAATAATAACATGAAACCTGTAGCTTACGCTAGTAGACCATTGAATAAGGCGGAAAAGAATTATGCAACCGTGGAAAAAGAATTAGTTGCAATTGTATGGAGTGTAAAATATTTTAGACCATATTTATACGGTAGGAAATTTACGATTATGACAGATCATAAACCCTTGATTCATTTATTTGGTATGAAGGATCCATCCAGTCGACTTCTTAAATTTCGATTATCTTTAGAAGAGTATGATTTTAATATTGTTTATATAAAAGGAAAAGAAAATGTAGTTGCAGATGCACTTTCTAGAATCGTTATCACGTCGAATGAGTTAAAAGAGATGAATGAGAAGGTTATAAATGTTATGACAAGGAGACAAAGACGAATGCTAGATGAAGTAGACAAGAGTGAGCAAAGCAAGGAAGGAATTATCCCTAGTAGAGCCACAGGCGACAGGTCTGATCAGCCTAAAGTCGTGGAAATATTAAGGATACCCAATGGTTCGGCAGAAATGACTTCTATAGGAAGTAATGAGCTAGGAAAATTAAGAAAAAATGGACGTATAAATGTAGAAACTGAATGTTTTGCATTTGTGTCAGATAAAAATATAATTTACATTAACACCGATTTTCATTCACAATTTACGCGAGCCGAATTTGTGGAAAAATTATGTGATTTTTGTAAAGTAGTTAATATTAAAGAAATTTGTATAATAAAGAAAGATAATAACGCGTTGTTCATAAAGAAATTAGTTGATGAAATAAAACAAAAAAGTGACTACAAAGGCCCTAGAATTTGTATTTTAAGAGGCATAAAAAGAATAGAAGATGAAGAAGAAAAATCTTTTATTTTAAACGACTACCATTTGTTACCTACAGCTGGACATGCTGGAGTACGACGTATGACTAATAATATTAAAAGGTCGTTCTACTGGCCGGAACTAGAACATGACGTAAAAGAATTTATAAAAAAATGTAGCGTTTGTCAAAAAATGAAACACGCTAGAAATACCATACAACCAATGGTAATAACTACAACCGCTAAGTCAGCATTTGAGAGAATATTTTTAGATATAGTGGGCCCATTAGATAAGGATTTAGTAAATAATTGTTATATTTTAAGCATTCAATGCGATTTAAGTAAGTTTATAGAGACATATCCAATAAAGAATAAAGATACTAAAACTGTTGCTAGGACTTTAGTTAATAATTTTATTTTAAGATTTGGTATTCCTGAAACTATAATAACGGATAGAGGCACGGAGTTTATGTCTTCTACTATGACTGAATTATGTAAATTGTTAAACATCGAAAAATTAAACTCTACAGCCTATCACCATCAAACTATAGGCTCTTTAGAGAATTAACATAAACATTTAGGAGCTTTCTTAAGAACACAATGTGACAATCACTCAGAATCATGGAGTGAGTGGTTGCCGTATTGGTGTTTCACATATAATAATACAGTACATTCAATTACTAAATATACGCATTTTGAATTAGTTTTTGGAAAACCTAGTAATATACCATGTAGAGTAAGTAAAGAAGTAGAACCACTGTATAATCCTGATGATTATTATTTAGAACTTAAGTATAGATTACAGTTAGCTTGTAAGGATGCCAGAGAAAATTTTATAAAGTGTAAAGAAAAAAGAAAATTAACATATGATAAAAATATACATTCGATTACATACAACCAAGGCGACAAAATACTTGTTCAGAAAGAAAATAGTAATAAATTAAATCCAATATATGATGGACCATTTATTGTTGTAGAAGATTTAGAACCAAATGTTAAAATAATAAAAAATGGAAAAACGAATATCATACACAAAAATAGAACAAGTTGTTTGTTTCATCGTAATTTTAGATTATTATTTTTTTATGTTCGTATATAGTATTAAGTTTTACATTGTATTTAGTATTAAGAAAAAAAAAATGAAACTTTGTTTATTTTTTTTTATTTAGCACCCCCCAGGTGTGGTGTGTAAGCATGTAATATTAAGTAGTAATAAACGGAGCGTCGAAGCAATCAGTCGTATCATTACATAACCCCCATATCCGCGCATCACAAGCAAAAACGGCGTTGGCCGAAATGTATATTTAAAAGTTACCAAAAATTTTAAACAGTCAATTCGCAAATTTCTGGCTTATAAATTTTATAGAGTGGCATACCACGTGGCCACGCCATTGGAGTTGACAGAATATCGAAATGAGGTAAAACTCCGTTTGAGTCGATAGTGTCCGACGATTGTGACGAGATAGCAATAGCAGAGTTGTTGCCCTGGTATCGTGAACGTTATGACTTCCATTCTTCACCGAGGCGATTGTAATTCTATTCTATGATATTACTATTAATATAGGTATTTCTCTATACTGCAGATTGTGTGTCCATTTTGGCTGAAGGTGCTCCGAGTGCTGGCTTCTCTTCTTCAGTGGCAGGTTTCTCCATGTTTTTCAGTTTCTGTTCAAATTCTACGGGATCGATGAACTTCTTTGGAAACAGAGGTCCAATAATCGCTTCTACATCCTTGAAGTTGAGCGTTTCTTCCTTTAGTAGTTCTTCTGATAGCTGAAATAATACTATATTCGCAACGAAAGTGTAATTTAGTAATTTACCTATTTTTTTTAAGAAATAAGGGGGCCATCCACACTTTACATCACACGAATTTCATGATTTTTGAACCCCTCCCCCGTCCTTGTCACATTCGTGAGACTCCTCCCTCCCTAGCACACTAGGGAGGGAGGAGTCACACGATGTCACACACATGTGACATCACATATTTTGCAATTTTACATCAAGAAATTATGAAATTAAAACAACAGTTCCATAATTAGGTTAAGTATATTACATTTTGAAATGTGACTTCACAAAATTTAGGACCGCACCTACCCCTTGTCACACTTCGTCGGGATTTATTATTCCCTTCCACCGGACGTACAGGGTTGTTCGACCTTTATATATCTTTTAGGGTTTGTAATATTTTTTTAATATTCTTTTCCTTTTATTCTTTTTTCCTTTTTATTTCTTTATTTTTCTTTTCTAACAAACTTATATATTACTATTACAAACTGCTATGTCTCCCAGAGTTTACATTTTTCTGTTTATGTCTACCGTATTCTAGCTTAAATCTATTACATTTCTTTATTATTATAATTTCTTTGACAAGTTCTGTCCTTAATACTATTTCTACTTAGATATATCTCTTTAATTAAGTTAAGATATATATAGGTATAGATATAAGGCACACACTGCACGTGCACTTCCGCACAACATCAGCATGTAACAAATACACTCTACATTAGTATGTTTAGTATTAAAAACAAAAAAAAAAAATATTATAAGTTATTCTTAAGGTACACTATAACATAAAAATCACTAAATTAATGTCACACACAGTGACAAAAATAAACAATAAACGTGTATGGACTCTACAAACTTTCATAGAAATTAAGTTGTAAAAAAGGGTACGGAACTCGAGTCCGTAGTTGTTAAAAAAAAAAAAAAAAAAACACTTAACTGTATATATACATACACATATACACATACACATATACACACGCGAACACACGTTTGCACTCCCACACACACACAAATTAATACACAAACACACACATACGCCACTATCGAATTAAATCTGCCACAGAATGGGTAAACCACTATCCTCTGGTGGGAAACCCAGGCCTATATTGGTAAAGCTTCGTGACATAGATGAGCGTAACGACATCTGGTTTGGAAAGACTAATCTCAAAGCTACTGGTGTCACAATCTCTGAGTTTCTGACTAAAACTCGACACGAGCTCTTCATTCAAGCTAGAAAAAAGCTGGGAGTATCTAAATGCTGTACGCGTGAAGGCGCTATTTACGTTATTTCCCCTGATGGTTCCAAACACCGCCTCGACTGTCAAGAGAACTTGGTTAATATAACTATGCACGCACCCGTATACCAGGGGACTGCGACAACTGTTGAGAAAGAACCAGCCACCACAATACCAAAAACACATCGCATTGCACCTAAAAATTAATATACACATTTAATAATAAACATTCGTCTATGCGCTGTTATCACTCACTGACTTACAATCATCTTGGTTTTTTCAATCCACCTTCTTTTTCCTGTGTTTTTGATTAAGGCGACATATTTTGTTTACAAATTATATTTTAATTATTCTTTTAGATCAATGTTATGTTATAATTTATTGTTAAAATAAAACAGTAGATTGCTGCCCTTTTTTTTCTTCGTAAACAAAGTACGTTTGTACTTAATATATAGTTTACTATTTGTCCATTACACTTAACTATCTTGTTATCAACAATTGTGTGTCTCTGCATGTATTTTTTAGAAAGGCTTTAAAAGTTTTCAACTTTATATTTATTGTAGAAAGTTATAATAATAACAAATTGAATATTTCTATTATTTAAATTAATTTTATTTGTTTAAAATTTATTGTATTATCTATTCACGTTTATTACGCACTATTTAATTGGCAGGTGACTGTAAACGATTTTGTGTACTCATTGAGAAATATTCTTTGTATTTTTAGGTTTTATATACTTATATTATTATTATATATTTTTTATATGGCATACATAATTTAAACACCGATAGTGATACAGAATATTTTTCACGCTCGTCAGACAGTCATGATTCTTAAAACAGCAATTAGAACCTTTCTGACCTTATTGTTTCTGAGTTTTCTAATCTTCATGCAAATTTCAATGTTGTACATATTAATGCGTAGAGCATTACCTGGAGTATGGAGTATGGAGTCAAGGAAATATACATGTCTTATTAATTTCTGAGATCTGGTTGAAGCCATCCCTCCCAACTGTATCATATACACTACCAGGCTTTACACTTATTCGAAATGATCGTACTGGTGCCACTGGTGGAGGAGTGGCTATTTACCTTAGATTCCACATACCGTTCACTATTGTAAGTATGTCCTCGCAGCCACCAGACCCTGATGCGGGTGAACATATTCTAATAGATGTCTCTCTGGGGTATACCAAACTATTGCTTGGCGTATAATACAGCCCGTCCTTGAGAGTTAACTATTTTTAATTTTTTTTTAAACTAATAGAAGCATTCATACCTTTATATAGTCATTCTATTATTATGGGGGATTTTAATACATGTTTACTCAAACGCGACCATAGATGTGCAATTTTTGAAACTTTAATTCAATCTATTAATACGTCAATTCTTCCCCTTAGTGCCACTCACAAGCTACCTAATACGACCCCTTCTCTTTTAAACCTAATGTTAGTATTCTTCCCCTCTCATGTAATTAAACATGGTCAATATACGGCGAACGCTTTCTCCTACCATGATATGATCTATTTGTCTTACAATGTGCGTCCTTCGAAACCAAAATCGAAGTTGATTATGCAGCGTAATTTTGGTGGCATAAACTTGGAAGAGTTACGTAAGGATGCGAGCGAGTTGGACTGGTCTGGAGTTGACAATGCGATTGCTGTCGATGAGAACGTGCATGTATTTTATGCGAACATATTGCGATTGTACGATTTACATGCGCCCACACGCCAAATAAAGCTGAAACATCTTCCAGCACCTTGGCTGACTGATGAGATTAAATGCCTTATGTCCCAGAAATGTAAAGCTAAGTCTAAATATAAACGTTGTCCAACTGATATTAACAAAGAAGCTTTTATACAAGCACGCAATCGCTGCAATAGAGCATGTAGGGATGCACAACGCCGTTATATTCACAAGTCAGTAGATAATAACAATCCTAGAAAAGTTTGGAAGTTTCTTAAATCACTGGGAGTCGGTAAAAGCACGTCTGTTTCAAATTCTAATAACTTAAACATAGATGTTCTGAATCAGCATTTCGCTGCCACATCTGATTTCAATTTGACTATTAAGTCAAAAACACTTTATTCAATATCTTCTCTTGTTTATATTTAATGCAAACATTTTGTTCTATAAATGGCACTGTTCCATCGAAGTAAATATCAGCCGCGCGGGGCTAATTTTGTGAAACACCAATTTGAATTACACGTATACACCCTCTTAAGTATTTGCACACGTAGCATAAATGGACCGATTTAAACAAAAATGTTCCAAACCCACACAAACCTCATTTCGAGATAATTGACTTTAAAGTTTATTGCTGTATTTCTCTGGCTTTGTAATACTTAACGTTGTGTTTTTTTTTGTGTAATTCTAAGTGTACTAAACTAATATACATGCATGTATTTAGTGAACAAATTGTAATAGTTTAGTAGATATTCAAGAAATTTGCGTCTGGATCATTTTAACAAAATAAATTTTATATGTGTTTTGCTGTGTAGGCCGCGGAAAGAAAAATGCAAAAATGTTTCAAAAATGACAAAAATAGAAACTCAAAAATATTTATTATTCTAGTTTTATTTTAAAAAAATACCAAAGTGACCCTACTCCTCATCCAAATCAAAATCAGGTTCATCGCAATAACCATCTATATCATCTATTATTGCATCGTCTCCCTTCAGTTTTTTACAGTAGTCAATGCAATCATTTGGTATAAGATGAAATAACGATTTCAAATCGTGTAACTTCTTTTTGTTAATCTGTTTTCCCGACGGCCATAAATCTTTTAAATCTTCTTCTACGACACCCAAATCAACACCTTTTTTCTTTTTGACATTCAGTTCTTTGTAGTCCTCATTGAAGGAAGTTCTCGTGAACAAAGAATGTGGAGACTTTTTGTGATTAATATTTCTTTTGTTTTGAGCCAGTTTACTTTGCTCTTATCATTAAATATTTTTCTATTAACTATTTTCTTTTCTAGAATTTGAGATCCAACAAAATCACAACTTTCCATTTTATGCACCTGTAAGGGATTTTTGTTTTTACATTGTTTCATAATGGCAACATAATCTTCCACGGAGTATATCCTTTCATATTGATTGAGTCGAGTCTCAATTTTGGGAAATTCGTTGTCATTGAGCAGAAAAGTGTGTCCTGATTCTAGGTAACGGAAACTGATTGTCTCTAGAGTAGGGTGTCTACTTAATAAAGCCTTCAAAATCAAAACGATTTTTATATTTCTGTTTTGACCACCGCAACAGTCACTCCACAAGATCAATTTTTTTACTGTAGGGCGTACGTAGGTTTTACTGTACCACGTATTTAATATATTTTCTCAAACATGAACCCACTTCTTGGGCCCCTCTACTTGCCTCGCCTTCAGCCCAAGCATAACAATTCCCAACATAGTTGGAAGCCGAGTGTATACCGCAGTTGTACATCCATAACTGCCTTTTATAGAAAACGATATTGGTCGGTATTCTAGGTAATGGTAATGTTTTCTCCAAATCGTAAGTCAGACATACTGTTTTTTCACAAGTTTTAGCCTCTTCAAAATCTTCCTTCATCTTCTTCCTTAAATCTTCGGCAATTTTTTGGTGTCCTTCTTTTTCTCTTTGGGCATTTTCTCTTTCGGTTATGGTAGTAGAATTTTGTAATTTCATTTGATAAAGATCACACTTGTTACGTGTGTCTTTCTTACGACTTTTGCACTTCAAATTGAATTTTTGTACGAAAACTTTTCTAAGAATATTGTAGGATGGACATTTTTCATCTTTTCCAAATTTTTTATCAAATTCTATTTTGGACAAATCGTAAATTTTTGGTACTGTCATTCCTGGCTTCAGATATAAAACATTGCTGTTGTTTTCCCTACAATAATGTAACTCATATTTTGGCAACCTGTTGATAACATCGCTCAGTATGTGTTTGTGGCGTTTTATTCAATCCGCCTGGTCTTTCTCCTCTTCTATCTTTTATTACTTTGTCATTGCGGTTTTGTCGAAGACTAACTGTAACTTTTTGAGGTGTTATTTGCAGCGTTCCACAAAACATGTCTCGACAAACAGGTATATTGCTAAGTATATACGTGCGTGTAAATTCTCGAGGTTTCCTCTTCGACGGGGAACATAATGTAACGTAACTTCGTTTCTTTTTGGCTTCTGTAATGTTAGATGCTATGTATATAAGTTGAGCTACATACGATCCAAGATGTATGAGTTTATGAAATTCTCGTTCCCTATCTTCTTTTGAAATTAAATTAGCACAATCGTTTTTGCATGAACATTTAAAATCTATGAATTTTTTAGATGGCACTTCCTTCTTTTTAGTTTGGTAAGGAAAATTTTTATGTTTTCTTTCTTTAATTTCTTGACGACTGTATTTTTGTTTGAGTTTTCTTCCTCTTTTTTACGATCTCCATTTTCGTTTTCTGGTACATTCTTTGAACTGCATACGATATCGTTAGCAATTTCTTGTCCGCAATTAATTTGTTTTTCCGTTTCTTTACTTCCTTTGGTGTTCTTTTCTGTTACAAGTTCTATTTCTTCCATAATATCTTTGATTCCATCTTCAACATTAAGTTTCTCCGTTGATTTTCGTTTTTCAGATGCCTTATTCGGAGAATGGATTAATGCCTCTGCCGTTATGATCCTTCTTTCATCACAATCAGTGTCACTTTCTGAATCTGTGGTATCTTGCGCTATAAAATCTGGATCTATTACGCTGTCATCACTGTTATATGTTAGTGTATCATTATCTTCTAAACTCTGCGGTGATGGTTCTTCTACTATGTTCTTTAATCCAGTGTCCTTCGATATAAATGGAGTCAATGGTGAATATGAAGGTGGAGGAATTGACAAATTGGAAAGTAGGATTGGACTAGTAACGTCATCACTATCTGAAAGATTTACAATGAAATTAAGAGGTTGATTAAATTACTTTGAACATTAGTCTAACAAACATTTTAGTGTTCTAGTATTATAATATGATAAGATTGTTACCTTCAGATATTGGTTTTTGGAAAACTTCACCAGAAGCCATTTGGCTAACATTGATTGGCGATTTGTTAACTTCGGTTTCTTCATTATCACTCTCTAAAATAAAAAATGTTTCCCGATCTTTCAAGTTATGTACTTCATTCGTGCAATCTAACTGTAAACAAGAGCCTAACTCCTCATCATCACTTTCCTCGATATATCTTTCTTGTCGACCTTGAGTGTTGTCAATGCGCTGAACTACTGTGCATTCTGACCCCAAAATAGAGATTATAACATCTTTTGGCTTAAAAGTGCATACCGTTTCCTCATCATTACTGTCGCTTTCTCTACATTTGTTTGTCTTTCATTAAAATTTAAGGGTTTAATATTCAAATTTCTAGTTCGAGAAGAGTATTGTTTATTACATTTTGATGAACTATCTTTAATACTACCAATCCCCTGAAGTGGATTTTTAGGGCACCGTTCAACAAAACGTTCATCACTAATTTCTTCAAGCATCTCATTTGACAATATGTTGAACAATTTTTCCGTTTCTGGAGACATTTCTCTTATTGGCAATGACGTACAAGATTGAAAGAAAGAAAGAAAGAAAAACTTTATTCGAAGAAATAGCGACGTAATTACATTCGTTATACATTATTACACACAGAGCATATTTTGAGAATTTGTACGCCGCATTTTCAACGAACAAGGTTTGCACTCAGCATATTGCTGTGCCGGGAATATATCCGACACAACGCTGATTTTCAGTGCAAACCTTCCTTTTGGCGTAAGACCAAAACGACCCAAATTTGTTAATTAATTAATGAATAATAATAATAATTTATAAAACTAAGTCTACTTATATAATATTTAATTAGTAAAAATAAATAAATACATTTGAATAAAACCAACAATAAATTATAATAACAATTTCCAGGACGATAATTATCGTAGTGATTTTGGGTAAGAACTACTAAACCATGCTACATTTGCACTTCGATTTGCCTGTCTATGTATGTAATTCTATTTGGATTCATATCAAGGTGAGTTAGTAACTGAACTACATTGTAATTATTTAAAGGCTTATCAATGCATATGTATGATCTTTTTTTTGTAAGGTGAGAAGATGTCTTTTATAGTGGAATTTAAATGAATTTATTGTTTTTAGGTCTCTAATTGGTGGAGGAATATCATTCCAGCAATGAGTGGCAGCAAATTTGAAACAGCCTCTGAAAGCAGCTGTCTTGTGCTTCGCTGTTATTAAAGGTTTCGTAACAGACCGCATAGTATAATGGTGTGACCTATCCCATCTCCAGTCCATCTTATTGTACAGATATTTAGGGTACTGCGAGGAAATTACACCAAACAGCATACAAGCTAAGTGTAACTTCCTCCTACCTGCCATCTTTAACACATTATTTTTATTTAAATATGGGGTAACATAATTTCTTCTTGGTATGTCATAACAGTAACGGGCACAAGCATTTTGTATGCGCTGTATTAGACGCTCTGTTCGTGATAATAGGCCGGGCCCATATACTGTGTCACAATAATTTAATTTAGACAGCACCAGACTCTCTATTAATCTTTTTCTTACTTCTACATTAATGTAAGCCCTAATTGTATATAATATTTTTAATCTATAAAAACAGTTCTTCATAATATTACTGATATGCTTTTCAAAATGCAGTTCTGAGTCAATAGTGAGACCTAGGCTACAAGCAGTATCAACCATTTCAATTTGTTCATTTTGAATTTTAATTATGGGACTACCATTTTTATTGTACTAACTTGTTGGCGACTACCTAGTATCATAAATTTACATTTTGTTGGATTTAATACCAGTGTATTGGCTTCAGACCATTGTACAAGTCTTTCTAGGTCACTATTAATATCACAAACAGCTTCATATGTTTCACTTGGGATAAAATGTTTATAAAGTTGAATATCGTCAGCATACATATGAAACCTACAATGCTGAATACAATTGACAACATCCGCTGTGTAAATTATAAATAATAGTGGACCTAAAATAGATCCTTGAGGAACTCCTCTAGTTAGATGTAAGGGATCTGATGCAGCAAACGTTCCATCTGCTTTTTAATTTCAACTTTTGTTTCCTTTCTGTTAGATAGCTACGGAACCAAAGAACAGTTTCATTTGTAAATCCATAATATGATAGCTTGGATAGAAGTAAATTTGTGTTGATTGCATCAAAAGCCCGTGAGTAGTCTAGCAGAACAAGTACCGTACCCTGCCCTTGATCACGAGCTTCAGTAATGTTTCCTACCACATCACATAAAGCAGTTGCTGTGCCACATCCCTTCCTGAATCCAGATTGAAGATCAGGTAATATATTATTTATTTCTAAGTATTCAACAACCTGTAAGTAGACCACCTTTTCCAGGACTTTGGAAAGACATGGTAATATGCTAACAGGACGCAGATCCTTGTAACTAACCGGATTATCTTTTTGGGGATTGGACGTACAACAGCTTGTCGCCATAGATAAGGAAATTTGTTTGTTGTAATAGATTTGTTTATAATATTAGTTATTAATTTAAGGGAAGTTGGCAGTGTTAATTTAATCATTTCGAGACTTATTCCATCTATTCCAATTGCGTTCGACTTAAGTGAATTAATAATTTTTAGTATTTTATCCTCAGAAACTGTTTGTAAAGAGAAACTTGTTTGAATATACTTCTGATTATCAAAATGTATAAACTGCTCCCTGCTCCCAGTGTTATCTCCAGGTACTTCCAGAAAAGCTTCATTCATACCACCTGGGTCATTAAAATGAACCGGGAGTATCTTTTCTGTATGTGATTGAAGTATATTTGATTTTAAATTTTTCCAAAGTACTTTAGCTTTGTTTATATTATTATTTATGTGTTGTGTAAAATACCCTTTCTTTTCATTATGTAGTGCCTCTGCCGATAAATGCTTAAGATCTAAATAATATTGTTTATGACTTTCTATTTTGGTTTTATTATATCTCTTAGCTTTATCTCTAAGTTTGAACATTAATTTTATATTATCTGTAATCCATGGATTGATGATTTTCGTCATCTGAAACAATAAGGAGCCGTCTCCTTGATCGTCAAGGCGATAAGTACCTACTTTACTCTTTACGTTCTACCTATTTAAAATAAGTATTATTATTTTTATTTATTTTTTGCTAAAGAGCACTGCAAAAAGCAATGTTTGAAATAAGTAGATACCTAGTATTTATATGTGTACTTACCTAGTTTAGTTTGAGCGGTTTGACAAGTGTTGTTATTGCAATAGTCTTTCTGAACCATACTTAAAATGTTATCACTCCTTTTACATGTTTTTTTTGTGAGATGTGAATAATAACATTTAGGCGGGTAGGCGAAGTGTAAACATTATTGAAATTTACTCTTGATTATTTTATTGTATTTTACTGTAAATAAGTCAGTTTAAATGCAAAAAGTTGGTGCTAATTAATATCTAATCCTTCTAATGCCCGTTAGTTAAATAAACTTTTCTATAAAAACAATTTAAATACTACTAAAGCGACACCATGGATTTGTTTGCAAAATTGTCATCTAATATGAACGAACTGGCAAGTACTTTTGATTCACGGATGAATCTTATGGAAACTGAGCTCAAGAAATTCTTTAGTGGTGAAAGTACCTCGCATAAGAATCTTGAAGTATTATCACAAGATTATATGAATTTCAAAAACCTAATATGGAAATCTTTGGCTATAATGAGAACTCAACTGGAACTCACATTCCAAGGACTTGATCGTCAGGAGACTGCCTCCCGTAGAAAGGTACTGCTTTTTCATGGTATTGCTGAATCCTCTGATAAAACCATTGAAGACTCAATCCTTCAATTACTCATAAATAATTTGAAGATGACAGACTTTTCCCTCAATAATTTATCTGCGTGTCATAGACTTGGAACAAATACCAGTAAGCCTAGACCTGTGATAGTACGATTTTCCAGTTATAAAGATCGACATTCAGCCTGGAACGCAAAAACTCTGCTCAAGAATACTGGTATTACCGTCTCTGAATTTTTGACTAAATCTCGACACGACCTCTTTACTGCTGCCCGTAAACATTTTGGAATGACACGTTGCTGGACTTCTGAAGGCAAAATTATCGTCCTACTCCCTGATAACAAGCGCCGTCGCATTGAAACATCAGCCGAATTAAAGTTACTTACCACGGAGTTTCCTACAACGCAACCAGCCTCGGACACGGAAGCCTCAATTGGCGCTGAAGAGAGAGGCAAAATCAACGCTAGTGCAGCATCAAAGAAAGCCAAATAAGTTTAAAACGAAAACAAAACGAGGTGTAAAATAAAAATAAATTATTTGCGTATTATACCAGGATCACAGTAATTACCTGAATGAAAAACCTGTTATATACATTACGTTACTTTGTCGCCAGTATATTTATATTCAGTATAAAGTAATAGGGTAAATTAATTATCTCAAACTTTTCAATTAATAAACATTGTAATAAATCTTAGTTAATTTTCACATTTGTTAGTAAGTATTTAGGAAAATTAATAGTAAATGTATTATTTATCAAAAATTACCGTATACCTAACTCACTACTATAGGTACCCAATATAACATGTAATTGAAATCTTGACTGTGATTCTTAGCCTCTATCTAAAATATATCTATTGTTTTTTTTCTTAACACTAACTTTTAACTATTAATTTTCTTGTTAATGCCACAAAACTTTTTAAATTTCGTTATACTGATAACAATTTTATAAAATATAGGTATAATTATAATTTCTTTCTAAAAATACAAATCGATGATGTTTAAACATATGATACGAGATTGTAGTATTTTAGTTTAATTATTTTTTTCTAGCAGACTAACGGGTGTGAAGGAATTCATGCTTGTTTTTATTTATAACACTTGTTACTATATATAAATTATTTTATTTATTTTTTATATATATTTTTTAAATATATTTATAAATCCTGGATAACATAAACACATTTGAAGATAGTTTCTTCTCGTGTTCTTCTTCTTCTTCTTGCTCTACCAAAAACGAATACTCAAGTGCATTAGAAGACAACTCTTGTCTTCTCCACAATCAGCTTGAAATAAAGTTGTACGGATATTTAAAAATCTTAATATTATACACATAAATGCTCAAAATACTTTGAGCCGCCCACTTTTCTGACATTCTCTCCTGTTTTCAAGATAAATCTATAGACGCAATACTTATCTCAGAAACCTTTTTGAAACCTGGATTATTATCTTCTCAATACTCTCTAACTGGCTTCATACTAATTAGAAATGACAGATTAGGAAAACGTTGTGGTGGGGTGGCCATCTACCTTCGTGCGGACATATCATACAAAGTTGTTGATCAATCTCCTGGAGAGTACAACAACTTTGCAGAACATCTATTCATAGAAATAACAATTAATCTTTCTAAAATCCTCTTAGGGGTATACTACCCTCCCTCTCTCAATGTAGATTACTTCTCTTCTTCAGAATGTAAATTAGAATATTATTCTACTATTTATAATCATACTATCATTCTTGGAGATTTTAACACTTGCCTCTTGAAAGATGATGGACGTGCAAAAAAACTCGTTTCCCTTGTCTCTTCCGTAAATATGCATATTCTTCCTCTTAATGCAACACATCATGCACCCCACTGCCCTCCTTCCTTATTAGATCTCATTTTAATTTCTAATTATGAGCAGGTAGCAACGTATGGACAGCTTTCCGCTCCTTTCTCATACCATGATCTACTTTTTCTGTCATACAAGGTTCGTAGTTTCAAGCGCAAGCCGAAATATCTTCTACTTCGAAGTTTTAAAAATATCGACTTAGAAAGCTTGAGAGTTGACTTTAATAATATTGACTGGTCTCCTGTCATAAATGCTGACGTTGTTGATGACAAGGTAGCCGCATTTAATCATATTATAACTTCTCTTTATGATATTCACGCACCTCTAAAACTTGTCAAGATCAAACATGCTCCTGCGCCTTGGCTTACATAGCCTTTAAAGAGGGCTATGTTGAAGCGTGATAAGGCTAAGCGTTTATATAAGCGATTCCCCACAGATGAAAACTTAATCAGCTATAAAAAACTTCGTAATCGTTGTATTAAGCTCTACAGAGATGCTAAGAGATCTCACATTCATCAAAATTTATGCAACTCCAAATCTTCTCATATGTGGAAATTTCTAAATACCCTTGGATTGGGCAAATCTCCTTCTGATAATAATATCTCCTTCGATTTAAATGCTCTCAATGCACACTTTTCTAACTCGCCGAGTTGTCTAAACGATCAACTTAAGCATTCCACTATAGAAAGACTGTCTAACCTTGCCACACCTTCTTGTCCATCTTTTGTATTAAAAGAAGTTACTGAGAAAGAAGTCATTCTTATTCTAAAATCCATTTCCACCAAAGCTGCAGGCGCAGATGGTATTCATATTCAAATGATTCAGCTACTCTCTTCCGAGTTAGCACCTATAATAACCCATATCCTTAACCATTCGTTATCCTCGAGCTCCTTTCCCTTATCCTGGAAAAAAGCTTATGTGCTGCCTCTTCCTAAAATCAGTAATCCTACAATTCCGTCACATTTTCGCCCAATTTCCATTTTACCAGTTTTATCTAAAATTTTAGAAAATATTGTTCATAAACAACTTTCTAACTTTCTCACTCAATATGAACTGCTGAGTCCACATCAATCGGGGTTTCGTTCTGGACACAGTACAGTTAGTGCACTAATAAAAGTATCCGATGACATTCGTTTTGCCATTGACGATAAGTGCCTTACTATATTGGTGCTTTTAGATTTCAGCAGTGCGTTCAATTCTTTCAATTTCGATATTCTTCTTTCTATTCTATCTTCTCTCAATATCTCACCTCCTGTTATTTCCTGGTTCAATTCGTATTTGTCTGGTCGCGTGCAGTGTGTCCGGTCGGATGAGACTTTCTCTGACTGGTGCGACATTACTGCAGGTGTGCCGCAAGGTGGAGTTCTTTCTCCACTTCTATTCTCTGTTTTTATTGACTCGATTACTCAGTTAATTTCTTCTCATTGTCATCTATACGCTGATGATCTGCAACTTTATCACCATTTCAAAGCAAATGACATACACAATGCTATAATTAAAATTAATAAAGATCTGGACACTATCAATACATGGGCAAACAATTTTGGTCTCCTAGTAAATCCATCTAAATCTCAGGCTTTGATTATTGGTAGTCATTATATGTTAAATATTGTACATCAGTCGGTAATACCCTCAGTTTTTTTTAAATGGCGAGTTGATACCTTATTCTAGTAGTGCGAAAAACCTAGGCGTTATTTTTGATTGTAAGTTGTCGTGGGCCAGTCATGTAAATGAAATTAGCAAAAGAATTCACTTTCCTTTCCAATCTCTAAAACGCTTGCAAAAGTTTCTTCCCTTTGTCACCAAAATTATTCTTGCTCAGTCCTTAATGCTACCTCTTTTAGATTACGCCGATGTATGTTTTCTAGACGCTTTTGAAGAACTTCTAAATAAATTCGAACGTCTTCAAAATTTGTGTATTCGCTTCATTTTTGGTCTGCGAAAGTTCGATCATGTTTCTGCATTTAGATCGCAACTTAAGTGGCTGCCAATTCGTCGCCGACGCGACCTTCACGTAGTTATATTTTTGTATAAAATCTTACATAACCCTCTTTCTCCTTCCTATCTTCGTCAACGTTTTGAATTTCTTGTTCCTTCTGATAAAAATTGCAGAACTTCTAAACTCCTTCTTCTCAAAGCTCCCACACACTCATCGGCATGTTATAGTGGTTCTTTCTCCGTCCACGCAGTTAGATTATGGAACGCCCTACCACATACGATCCGAGATAGCTCATCGGAGAGCAGTTTCAAAAAAAAAGTCAAAGAGCACTATCTATCTTAAATTATTCTTATATATCTATATTTTACATTATGTATGTATCTTAAGAGTATCTTGTATATAATTTATTTTTGTTAATCTGTTTATATTAAATATTATATCGTTAACTATCTTTAGTGTACACAACCCTGCCTTTTGCTTCTCCCCTTCTCGCTAGACTCATAGGTTTGCGGGAAGAAAACTCTTTTAGGGTTAAGCTCGCCTTTGTACATCACCATTATTCTATAATTTTGTATGTAACGTTTTGTGTACAATAAAGAATAACTAAGAAGCGAACCGTAATCTTCTTTATCTGCCAAAACAAAAAAAGCAAATAGGTGAAAAGTAAGTAAATACGGTCGACTGTAGTTGGATAGTAAGTAGGTTAGCTTCATTCTTTCTAGGTACCTAACAACTTATTCTGAGTAAAATGTATAGGTAGCAAGCCGGGCATAAAGAGCCAAAGAGTTAGGTTATTTAACGGCCAATTAATGTAGGTACCTAAAAGTTCATCCGGAGATAATAATATGTAGATAATGTCACCCGCATGCAATTGTTATTATAAAGAAAATATGAATGCGATACATAAATCCACAGAAGTTACATATGTAACAAAAACAATTGAAATGAATATGAGTAGGTACAGAAACACAACGCGATCGTATATTATCTACGCGAAATATTAATTATTATTACCACAATAATAAAAACAAATACAATAATAATAATTTTACTTACCACCACTTTCTTTTCGCCCTGCATCTGTTCTTTTACGAACACTTTCATTATTGACTCTTTTCTATTCATTTCTAGGTATAATGACTAAACTTTTGTTAATAAACTCAAATCACTCAAAGTCACCTACTTAAAAACACAACTAAACAAATTCAATTACAATGAGATGTTTGTTACACTTGCACTTTTCTTAATTTTTACTACTTATCAATAATTTTATCACACAATGTTTCAGTATACGAGAGATCAATCCGAAATGATGAGGCCCGCTCCCCACTCCGCTCGCTGCACGCACACATACGCAGTGGCGGAGGCGCGATTATGTCAATCTTTAAAGTACCCACAAGCTAATAATTTTTGCAATGCAGTTTTTCGTTTTGAAAAATATTTTTAGTGCGTTAGGAATATATTTAATAACACAATAGTACTTACACAATAATTAGGTAAGTTTTGCCATTGCGAAAACTTGACGAAGTGGATCCTTTTTGTTTGTTCGTTTAAAGTAGGTATAATATGGTTTTCATTTCAAAACTGCAACAACGTTTCAAGCTTTGAAGTTTATTTATGTTAAAATTTAAATTAAGGAATCATGTAGCAAAGCATTATTGTAAAAACGATACAATTGACGTGGATCGTTTTTGTAGAACTTTAACAGTATTTTTTCACTGCGCTTAAAATTTTACGAAAACGATCCACGTCACTTTAATCGTTTTTGCAAAACTTTGGGTCAGTTAAAAAGGTTGATTTAGAAATATGCATAAATGATCTTCAATAAGTTTTGACCACAACATCCTAAAAAAGTAGAACAAATTTTCATGCAAAACTTACAATTTTATTCTATATACAAAAAATTGCAAAAAAAATAGTTTAAGTAAATAAATTCCTACTTAATTAAAGTTTTCGGTATAAAAATAATATTCTGTTTACTTTATCGCCGAGATGATGATGATGATTTTATATGGTTAATATAAAATGTTTTGAATCGTTTTTTAAGAGTTAAATTTTTCGTGTTTCTTTATTTAAATATTATGTATATTGTGGCCTGAATCAGTATAGTTCTGTAGTCGAATGTTATTTGGAATTGAGTTAAAGTGATTCAAGGTTATTGGAACATTTAAGCAGAATGATTTTTGTAATTGATTGTATAAAAGCATGATTGTTCCAAGTAGTTTGAATCATTATAGCAAACGTCTTAACACACGTCAGGGCAATCAAGAAAATGCAAAAATTATTCTAATAGCTTGAAACACTTATTCATTTTAAAAAATGGTCTTCGACATTTCAGGTGTGGGTTGGACCATACGGATTTTCGTCAATTATTAACACAGAGTTCTGAGTCCTTGATATGTTAAAATATACCTTATTTGGAGTACATAGGTCACAAAATTCGAAATTGTCAAGGTTGTGTTTTGGAACATTTTTGCTTAAATCGGTCCAAATGTACTATATAAGGCTTCAATTTTGTTAAACGTGACTATAAGGATAAAGATATCGATCACATTGGGACAATGTAGTTTTAATACTACAACCACCTCAAAACTACGAACAGCATTCGCCATACCACATGGCGACTCTGCCAGCTGCTAGCACTAGTATCGTGAGGAAGAGAAAATAAGTAACACTGCCGTAATTATCCATTGGCCAGTATCCAGCTAGCCAGCATACCATCTACCGCATACCTATACGCGTTCAGGCCAGCTACACGTCAACCATCGATACCAAACCAGCAAGAAGCGTACGGGTCAAGGATGGATTCCAGGGTTACCCCGGCCCAGTTCCGGAGGAGTCCAGTGTATAGCCCGGCCCAGTTGCCGAGGTGTCCAGAGAAATCCCGACCCAGTTCGAGAGCAGTCACAAGACAACAGGCTCAGTTCCAGAGGTGTAGAGAAAAATTCTGGCCCAGTTCCACAGCAGTCACGAAGAAGCCCAACCCAGAGTCCCAGAAATTAAAACTATTTTCGTTACGGTAACTGCCGTAATTTTTATGGTTACTGTTGGAGATACAGTGGACTGTACGTTTAGGTTGCTGGTTCAAATATTCTGGAGCTTCCGAAATAAAACCACAAAAAATGATGATGAACGGGAGGCTTCAACTTCGTAGGCGTCGGCGGGAAGGAGCTTCTTTCCTTTCTCGGCTGCTAACCGCAAACTACTGCTGGTAGTTACGCAGCCGCTAGGCGTCGGAAGCACGTGGAAAACGTTGATAACGAAGATGTGTCGTGATGTCGAATGTGTGTCGGTGGGTCGACTCAATTGCTAGTCGACCACGTAGATAACGAGAGGCTGTTCTCGTCCGAACGTGACCCCCTGGAATTCGAGAACGGATTCCAGTGAATAATGGGTATAAGTAATTCTTACGAAGGAGGTGTCGCTGATTTATTGTCACTGCTTTGGGGGAGATAAGGAGAATTAAATGTGGTTAAGGGTAAGCTAGTCAGCTAACCCTTCCGGTGATGGCATGCTTCGAGGCCGAGCTCGAAGGCGTATTGATACGAAGAACGTCACACAGTCTACTACTGAATATTGGACAGACCTAATTCTGGGGAGGGTTAAAAAACACTCACCTAAAAAGGGAAGTGAAGAAGTCCTGGTTTTAATGTTTTATGGATGACCCTCCCGGTTCATCCGGCGGTCTGCCCCTTGGCTGCCATGACCGGAATAAAGCCATGTCTGTAAAGGTAAACAAGACCTCACTAACATGGAGAAGAAGAAGAAAGAGAGAGAGAAATTCTAACAAGAATTCTACGTACCTTATCTTATTAACGTCACTGCTTCTACTCAAGTTTTTTAATTATTTCAACAAAAAGGGTGCGACGACTGCTCGGCGAATAAATGAGCCTCTTTTTTTTTATTGGACTTGACTTAATGTTGTTGGTACGAAGACCTCACAACTTTACCGGGGTTTTCGGGGCGAGTGCCTTTGCGAAGCGAAGGCGCTCGAGCCCGGGGGGCAACTTGCTCGAGGCTCCCTAGGGAGTTTCACCTCGGCTGGATTGTTGCCATGAGAGGGGGATGAATCTAATGATGCCGACCATAGGACGACACAATGCACTAATTGAGAGCGGGCGACGGGTAATATAAAGCCCGAGAGGAAGGATCCCGGCGGACCGGGATCGGCGGTTCGCGGTGGCCTTTACTATCTTACTGCCGTTTCGCAACGTGTTATGGTTGGGAGAGAAGAAACGGCGAAAGAAACTTCCCAGCAACACGCCTAGTCTATCCTATGGGGGGGCTGTGTCTCCTGGCGTCCCTCGCGGAGACGTGGAGAGATCGTGATTGGAGGCGTCGACGCCGCCGTCTGTGTCTGTCTGTCGGTGCCTGCCAGCCTGCCGTCCTAACCGCGGGCGGGCTGATCCGAGCCAGCCGTTTTGTGATATCGTCGACCTTGTCCGTGAGGATGTTACGCGGTCGTCGCACGAGAGCCTTTCGTCGAGGCTTATAATCGGACGCGGACAAGACGAGGGGATTTCGATGGTGCGGCGCTAGATCGAAATACTTACGCGAGAGCGACGTAATGTAGTTTTTGATGGAGGGAAGCTCCAGATCGCGGTGGATGTCGACGTTACGCATATAGAGGGGAGCACCGACGGCTCTGCGCATGAATTTATTCTGAACGATTTGCAGTTTCTTTAAAAGGGAAGGCTTGGCATGGCCGAATACCACACTCGCGTATGTCATAATCGGGCGGAACCTCGCAGGAGTCGCTCCGGCTTTTAAAGCCTAAGGTAAGAGACGCGGGGGGCGGGGGGCAGGTCGGCCCTCCACCCGTTCCGTGCCGGGGAGAAGCCATTTTAAAAAGTGGCGTGATTTTACTTAACTACATTAAGGAGTCTCTCGACAATTATCGTATGATATTTAGTTACAAATTTAAGAAGTACGCCTTGCGCGTTTGCACGCCGGAGGGCGCGAAATACAACGTGACAATGTTACTGAAGTTTGGTGTACTATACCATGATTTATAAAAATTTCTTTCACCCTTTTATTCACGAATTCTAGACCATTATCACTTCTAAAAGTTAATATCTTATTTCCTGTACTATTTTCAATCATATTTATAAATTGTTGTATATACTTGCATCTTTCTTCTTTACTTTTATAAAGTACACAGTTCTATAACTAGAAAAGTCATCTTTCAGTATCATAAAGTATCTGGATCCCTCAATTGAATTATCTTCCATGGGTCCACAAAGATTAGCATGGATAACTTCACATATCTTGTTGTATTTGATTTACTGGCTTTAAAAGGTAAGCAATGGATCTTTCCCTTTAAACATCCATGACAAGTATTATCAGTGTTACCATTAACATATTTGCTGACTTCAATATTGTTGTTTTGTAGCACAGTTTTCACATACTGTATATTCTGATGAGCCATCTTTTGATGCCATTCATCTAATGTAGACTTAATTTGAGTTACATTTGCATATACACTTTTGTAGCGAACATTCATCATATACATGTTCCTAACTCGATTTGCAATAGCCCGTAGTGCCTTTCCTTTGTAAAACTTGCATTTGTCACCATCTGTCTTCATTATATAACCTTTATCCATTGCACATTTGACAGAAAATGAGTTTGTTTTTAATTCTGGCACATACAAAACATTATCTATAGTTGTATCAATCCAATCTTTTCCATTGAATACTTCTAATTTTATCTGTCCACATCCCAACACTTTAATGGTGTCTCCATTGCCAATAATTACCGACTGTGTTGTTGGTGAAAATGTTGTATACAAATTCCTTTCACAACACATATGTGCACTTGCACGAGTATCGATGAGCCACTTATATTTTTGTAGATATTCATTATTATTCTCTTGTACCATGAATGCATTACTGTCTTTGTTTTTCCTGAACCGACATTCATTTTTAAAATGACCTGACTTATTACAATAAAAACATCTTTTGTTTGTTTTTGTGTTTACAATATTCTGTTTGTTCCTGCATTCCGATGAATAATGTCCTAGTTTATTACATTTAAAGCATTTCGTGTACTTCTTTTTCTGTACATTGCTTTTCACAATAAATGCAGATGATGTTGATGGAGTACCTTGCTTCTCTTTCAATCTTTCTTCTTCAATCAACAAGCGAGCGACAAGATTATCATATGTTTGCTTGTTTTCTGGAGCTGACTCCCACGCAGATATAAAATGCATGTAGTCATCGGGCAGAGACATCAATACTTTTGTTATTACAAATTTTTCTGATATATCCTCTCCCATCTGTTTAAGTTGGTTTCTTAACTCTTGAATCTTAGACAAAAATACCGACATTTCAATGTCTTTTACATATATATATTGAAAAAACTTTTGTTGAACAATATGTATACTTGTTTCAGTCTTCTGCTCATAAACGCTGCTTAATTTGTGCAACATTTCGGCTGATGTATTGCACGTGATGATGTGAAGCATCACTTCCTCAGTCATTCTTGTAACTATTTGTGTTTGAGCCTTTGCATCCTTCAATTGCCATGAAGCTTGTTCGTCCGCCTTGTCTGGCTTTGTAAAAGTACCATCGACGACACCCATGAGGTTTTGTCCTCGCAATATAATCATTATTTGAAATTTCCAAATGTTCCAGTTTCTCGCACCTTCCAACTTTATAAATGATTCATTTGCATCCATCGTGTTGCTTACGATACCTTCCTGCCTTTTTATTGTTATCCTTCCTTGTTCTAATTCGTTTTGTACGAACACTTCGAACAAGTATTACTTGACAAAATATGGCCGCACACGGTCGCGCCGTATTTAACTTTTATTTTCGAAAAGACTTTTATTTTACGAAACTAAATATCTGGCAGTACTCTCTGAACAATCTTTTATCCTAGAACAAAGTTATGTGCCTGGGCCCATAACCTGTTTTAGGATTAATTATGATTATAATATTAATGAAACAACCTTGTACGAGATTCAACGCAGCAGAGAGTTTATTCGTCACAGAGTAGGTATTACATTGGTATTTGACACTTTACAACTGTCACCCACTACGGTGACAATGACACATTATAACAGAAACCTTTCTGTGTCGGTTAGAGAAGATGAGTTATGTATCAACGTATTAAATGTATCAAAATATTCAGGCCATTTTTTAATATCTCCACTAAAGGTGGGAAGCAAGATTTTGGTAAGCGAATATTTGACGAAGGAGCGTCGTGGGAAATACTGGATTCCAATTTAGTTAAGTTGCGATTAATCGATAATACCTTATAATACATTTCATCGAACTTTTCCTGAATTTCACTGTCTTGATTTTCAGAGTCATCAAGAATTTCTAGAATAGTAAAATGCGCGTCCTCGAAATTCGCGGCAATCTGTTTAATTTCTTGGTGGTAAGAGAAAAACAAATCGCGTTGAGTGGCATCATTAACGGTCGATATACCGACTTCCAAAGCCTTGGTTAAACGTTTATACGCAATAGTTCTTTTCCTACGTAGTAAAGGTAAATCCTTATTTGTGTATTCGATGTCTACAGATCTTGATTTAGATTTCTTGAAAGCGCTTAATTTGCGAGTCGAATGTTTACCAAACATCGACATGATTGATATTTTATTTTTAAAAAAAGTATTAAGTAATAATAAAAGCAAAATATAGTTTAAGAATTTGTAAAATACAAATAATTAACGATGCTCTAAAAGGAAAAAAAGTGGAAACCGAATTTATTGTAACCAAAAAAAAAAATCTATTGTTTGTTTACAATAACTTGAATTCTACTAAACAGTACTGTAGTGGTTATTTATCAATCACTTCTTTATATCTTATTATGATAAATATAAACAAAGAACGAGTATCCGATATTCGAACGGTGAGTTGAATACCTACGTATACTATAATATATTATATTCGTTCGGTAACAATGAGCACAGGTCGACACGATCGTACGAGTGTTAACAAAAAATGCGAGACTTACCGTCTTATGTTTAAAAGTGACGAGTATGTTTTTGATGTTTTCTACTAATAATGAATAATGTTATAAGTGAATACTCTTAAATAAGATGTAAAGAAAGCTAACTTAGGATGAAGATATTATATAAATAAACCAAACCAAATTGTGCACCGATGTAAATGGTGATTGATTGGACAACTTAATTCAGTTTTTTTATAGATTCGACGGTGGAAATCAATGAACATTGAATGTGTTTGCAACTTAGTTTATGACACGATGGATGTCGAAATAACTAGGAATGCAATGGTTGAAGCTACCATTAACTATAGAAAGGATTTTAAATATTGTAATATAAAATATATAAATAATTATATATAATAATTAACTATAAACGCTAAAATATGTTGGATTATGTTAACTAACGATATAAAATGAGATTCCCGGGTTTCGGCACCATAAAGATGTAGCATTCGATTGCCCAGCAAAAGCGATCGAACACCACTCTGGGTAAAATTTGATCCTTTTCGACGCTCAAGGTTCTATATTTAGCAGTAACGATATAAACACTGTACGTACCTGAGTCTGCAGCTAGCACCTTTTTTGAATATTGAGATTTTGGTGGGATGGCATTTGAACTTTCGTGTGTACGCTCGTATCTTGTTTTTATCGTTCGGCTGCCGTTCTTGCACTGGTGTTGCCACTCTCCGCTTTGATCAGTACGTTGTGTTGACAGTCAAAAAATTGATGTCTCGATATTGCTAGAGAGCTACAACACTTGAGCATCGATCAAATCAAAATTAATCTGGTATGGTAACGATACACAAGTTATAAATTAGAAATATCGAAGTTACAAAGTTTTCATATTATGACTGTGACATGCGTGAATCGGTCACCCGATCGGTGTGCGATGGGCGAAACGCTGACGCAGGGGCAATTCAAAGATGGCGATTGTGAATGAACTAAGGAACGACTAGTATTATACGGACAAATTAAAATTGACTTTATGTGGCTTACTATTGCGAACAAGCTAATACAATATTGAATACCTTTTTAATTTGAACGGTTTACGCAAGATTGCATCATCTAACTGCCTGCCAACGTTGAAATTATATAAAATTGTATGATTAAAATAAGAAATATTACGAATAATTGACAAATTGTATTATGATAAATGCGAAGTTTTGGGGTTCAAACTTGCTATATTAAAGTATAAATTTCGTTGAAATCGATTAGTTTACGAGATAATACGATAACAAAATGAGCTTACTATGACGATGACGACGCAAATTATGACAAGTTTTTACGACAAATTGAGCAAGTTAGCGACATTTTCGACAACTGACTAGACGCGGCTCGATCACCATTCTATCAGGGAGCTGAGGCAAGACTCCGACCTCCCAGATAGAAGACATCCGGCTCGAAGGACCAAATGTACAATCCTCAATGTCGGGATTGCGTCTATGCGGACTGTATTTCTGCGAATCTATGCGAAAAACGGTGAGTTGGACAGTGAGAACAAGTCTTACAACGAGTAGTCAACTCATCTTGCGAAGAGCGGGTTTCGAGTCCAATGGTCAGCGCCGACTCCTTCCTTTGTGGACACAATTTTAGTTGAAAACGAGTAGTTTTCACAGCAGTCGCGACGAGGATGCAGCACTGACACACTGGATGGCGACGATTGCGAATGTTTCCACAAAATACGAAATCAGTCTATTTTGTTGCGAATTCAACGAACGAAACTTGCCGAACATGTCCGTACACGACGGGCGCAGCGAGTGACTCTCGCCGTAATATTCTACCCTCACTGGCTCACGCCACAAAAAAACTAATCTAACCCGAACGAAAACTGTCGCTAATTAAAAGAATATTAACAAATTTAAATAATTATTATTGAATTTATTAAATCAAATACAAATTAAAACTAAAACTAATAAAAGGAGGACGATTTGAACAAGCATCATAAATAACAATTATTTTTCCTTGAACCCTCCCGTACTTAATAAGTACCAAACAGCCGTCACCACTTTCAACATTACTTTTCTACGAACCAAACTATAGACTATAGGTAATCTCTTTGAAATAATAATTCTTAATTTTATGAATACTCTAAGATATAATAAAAAATTCTAGAAAAAAAAATGGAAACCGACTTTAAGAATAATTAAAAACCTATAATTTTCTATTTGCTAAAACATAAAAGTTAATATATTTTGCTAGAAAATATTTATTTTTCACTTTCAAGTTACGTATATGGTACCCAATAAAAATTAATGATTTATATAAACTATCCTAACGCTACTGAATCTATAGCAAAAAGAATCATGAAAATCATAGAAACAAAAATGTTTGCTTGAACATACATTAAAAAAATATTTACATGAATTGAACCTCCTCCTTTTTTAAAATCGGTAAAAACATAATTAGCCCTAATTAATCTCAATTTGACAGTACCTGCGTACTGTTAGTCCCGACCACTTATATGTTTAAAAAAAAACACTTTTGACTATTAGGACCCTTTTTATTTCACTATAATAAGTGACTTGGAGTCTCAATATATGGGACCTCAAAGGTCTACCGGACCGATATGGTATTAGTTTAAGCAATCCAGCTGGCAGGCATAAACCAGGTCCGTAGCTGTAGAGCTGTGGCTAATAACCAAGAGAACTCTGTGAATTTGGAAAAAGATTTGGTATTTATAGGCAATTACTGCTGATCGACATTTTGGAAATCTATGTCAATGAATTGGTGGACTCAGCAATAAGTGCTTACCGAATAGGGTTGTAACACCTCCCCCCTTAAAAACGGAGCATCAAATAAGAAAAAAGATGCGAGTAGATTGAGACACCAAGAAGTTACAGTACATTTAACAAAATATACAGTTTTATTCTACAACTAGATTTTTTTAACTATTAGAGAAATAGAACAATTTACAGGTTTTAATATTTAAACTATTAAGTAACACGAGAAGTGAAATATTACAACTAGTCAAGAAATAATTCAAGAATTTGTAGAGAAATAGTAAAATATTCTATGAACTAGTAAAGATGTAGAAAACAATTTCGATCAAAGAACTTGTAAAGATATATTAGAATTATTTTGATCATAAGAGCTAGTAAGGATATAGTAAAATTATTTCAATCATAAGAACTAGTAAAAAATAGTAAATTTTATGAACTTGTAAAGAACTAGTACAATTTTATTATAAAAATTGGTAAAGATATGGTAAACATTTTATTCTTTTGAGAACTGGTAAAGAAATAGTAAAACTTTATAAAATTGTAAAGTAATAGTAGTTTTTATTTATTATTTCTATGAAACATTAACATATAAAATTTTCTATTACTTAAAAATAACAAAATTATTAATTATGGATTAGTACAAGCTATTTCTAATATATATGTAAATTTCTCCTCAAACTCGAGGGAGGTTCTTCCGAGTCTTCAGATACTTTAAATGCTCTGTTCTGAATCTGAAGATTTGTTTGGGTATTAGGCTTAGCATAACAATTATTAAATATTTTTATACAACAACCAGGTTCATTCTGAGTTGTATCTCGTCTTGGTCTCTTACAACATTTCTTATAAATATTAAATGACATATAAGCTAAAACACATATAGACAATATTGTTGTAATTCCGCTAAAATAGTTTCCATATTTAATGTGGTAAGGTTGACTTTCTATTTTCTCTATTTCATCACTGAACTGATTTAATCTATGTGTGACATAATGCAAGGAATCTAAGTCGATGTGATATAATTTAATAGGAGTTAAATATGGAATCGTATTATTTATCCTTTTCTTGAAACAGCAATCATCTATAATATATAATATTAAATTTTGGAGAAGGTAAATATAGTTTAGACTCATACTCTGCAGATGCAACAAATTGTAAAAGATTATGAAAAGCCTTACAGCCTTTAGGAAGCTTGAGGATTCCTGTTCCAACAATATCGTAGTCACTAAGAGTATTGTTACATTTAACAGATAGTTTAGTTAAATCAGACTGTACATATAACCACTTATTATTATTTAGTTTTTGCCAAACGTCAATATCGCTAATTATTACTTTATAATCACAAAGTTCTGGTAATTTGTTTATGTGTTTAGTAAGGATTATCAATTCACAAATTGGATTTGTTGCGGTAGAATGCACATCACTTAGTTTGCACAGATAGTATTCTTTTGTTACACTTTTGCACTCACTCGTAGAGTCCATTGTTGAGTACATTAATTTATCATCGGTTATAGCAAGAAATCTAGTAGTTGGATTGATCATAGCAAAGGAACGAGGATTATTTATATCATGCGCAGTAGGAAGAGCATAAATATGATAGAGATTCTATTCTTGTAAGTTAATTAACGGAATTCTTATGACGAATACTAATTTAGATTCATTAACAAAGCTAGAAACTGATGAGATATCTAGGAGAGTATGCATATTTTCTATGCTTAATGAGACTGGGAAGTTTTGAGCTATATATATATTGGTTAGAACTTAGCTCATTATATAATTGAACTAAGGACAAAATAGAAGGATGAATTATGTTTTGTTTTCCGAACAGAATTGCATCTATAATGTCTTCAAGGTTAAAATTTAAAGTTATTAAAGAGCTTTCTAATGCGCTAAAGGTTAAAGATAGATAAGAAGAAGCTTCTAGTTTGGTAGTTGTTTGCAAAACGGTTTCTAAAATTTTACCTAATTTACCCCATGTTTTGATTTAATATTTGTTCATTATCATTTAGTCTTCTAATTGTATTATTAAAAGTATCGATAGCGGAAGAGATTACGTGATTGTTGTCTTTCATTAAAGACGATAGATGTCTCTGATCGTTTTGGACGGCATTGATAGCATCAGAGAAGATTTTGGCATCATCTTCATCTAAGGATCCGAATAATTGTTTGAGAATAGGTCCGCCAAAACCGAACCACTAAGATCTTTTACTATGATTTTTATTTGTGAGGTGTGATACAGCTATAAAATTATTTTCTACGTTAACTAGAAGAGTTTCTAACGGGTTTAGTGTGTTAGAGCAGTCTGTTTGAACTTTACTTGATTTATAATTATTACAGGTTGTTTTAACGGTATTTATTATATTTTTAATATTTTCTATATGAGGTTGTATGTAGGAGAAATCTGTAAAAGTGACCATGTTCCATAAACTATTATAAAATCTTAAGGTGCCTAGATTTTCATAGTATAGGCCTGGACTGTTTGGGATTGGTGATATTAGTCCTGAGTCGGAGACGGCACCTGGCGCGATGGCCCTGGAATGGAATTATCGTGGGCTAGTTTTATTTCGTTAAAATGGTAACGGATTTTTCGCCTATGTACTTGCACTGTTACATTGTTATTATCATGAACTGCCGTGGCTTGGTAAGGACCTTTCCATACAGGAGACAAGGCTTTACGCAATCTATGGTTGCATTTTATATACACCATATCTCCAACATTATAAGATATTTCTCTAGTATGCTGGTTATAGTAGTGTTTTGATCTTTCTTTACTTCTAAGAATATTTTCGCGTGCTATGTTTCTTGTGTTAATTAATCTATGTTTTAAATTTTTAATATAGTCGGGATAAGTGACAGTAGGGTTTATGTCATAGATAGAACTTGGTAGGTAAGGTTTGCATCCAAATAAAAGTTCATGAGGACTAAAGTTTATGGTAGAGTGAGTTGTTGAATTGTAGGATATCAGTGCAGTAGGGAGATATTTATACCAGTTATCTTGATTATCATTTACATAGGATTTCAGATATTCCTCGAGGGTATGGGCTATGGCTTCTCTCAAGTGCACCATTGGTTTGGGCGTGGTAAGGCGATGAAAATAAGTGTTTGATTTAAAAAAGAGACGCTACTTGTTTATATACGTCGGCTATAAAATGGATACCTTAATCAGAAGGGATAGTTTTGGGAATACCAAAGTGAGATATAAATTTTATAAGACATTCAGAAGTTTGTTTGGCAGTGGATTGAACAATAGGATAGGCCATAGAATATTTAGTTAAATCGTCTTGGAATGACTATATACTTGTATTTTTGGGGACCAGATTCTGGAAGAGGACCTACAATGTCGGTAAATATTCTTTGTAAGGGTTCATTTGAAGTTGTAGTGATTTCCATAGGGGCTTTATTAGTAGCTCGAAGTGCTTGGTTTTGTTGGCAGAGTGGATAGTTTCTTGCATTATTTTCAATATCCTTTTTCATTCCACTCCAATAGTAAGTATCTTTGAGTTTACTATACATTCGATTGGAGCCAATATGGCCTCCAATAGGGGAGTTATGGTTATCTTTCAGGATAGCAGGAATTTGGTTAGGGGTAGGATATTTCCCCCTGGGGGAAAACTCACATATCTTATCCCCGCGGTCCTCACCCCCTCCGACCGCAGTTGGCACACGGGGAAGCGTCCCCGGGGCCCCAGCGGCCATTGTCACATTTCCACCTTCTCTCCGTGACAGTGGTCTCCCACCTACGTTCCTATCCTTAAAAGGCTCCCGTGTGTCCCTCCTTCACAACTACCCATCCTTTCCATGTCTGACAGGCCACTCACACTTTTCCGTTCAGCGGAGAGGCCCCTTGCGATGTGGCGGCGACGGGTCCGGTGGCCGGGCGTTCTGCCAATCCCCGGGCCGACGACGGAGGGGGCCTAAGGGCGGTCCGCCCCTTGTGGTGTTTCGTCACCGTCACGCGATGTTTGGTGCGGTGGCGGTGGCTTTTGTCCGACCGCACCAGCACCGCGGAGGAGTCTGATCGTAGGACGACGTTGGGTGTGGGTTTCGTTCCGCCTGCCCTTTCGGCGGATCGACTCCCCCACCCACCCGAAGCTCTGGTTGGCGTGCTTATGGGCTGCATGGTCGGGGGCTAACCCGGCAGCAAGCGCCCTGTGTGCGGCGTGTGGGGTATTCTGACTACAGATGCCTCGCACGCCGTTCACAGACATAGTCCGTAGTTTTAAGAATTCAGATGGTCTCCCGTAGTGGAGACAAATTAGCTTTAATAACTCTTCGGAGTTCGAAAACAACCATGAAAGCACAAATTCAAGAGGAACTACCCCAGGCGGGTCGATCTTCCGCTGAAAAAAAAAGGAAGGCGAATCCCGCACTGATGCCGTTACCTATGGTAAAGTCAGCTGTCCCCCGTCGTATTCTGGGGGGGACGAATTTTTGCTTACCCCAAGTCTGGACGTTGTCCAAGGAGAAGGTGCCCGAGCTGGGCGGCGAAGTGACGTTTGCGCGAAGCAGCAGCAGAATGAGTGGCCGCACATCTGCCGCTAGTGGCGCCAAAAGCAGCAATGTGAGCGGGGCCTTGAGTGGAGCCATAGATGAGTCAGACTCCAACCTCTCCATGTTCTCCATTCGGTTCCGCTCTAGAACAGGTTCGCCTTCGCGGTCGCGCTCACCGACGCGCTCACGCTCCGGATCGGGTCCCAGCATACGCACTGAACCGGAAGCCGGACCCTCGAATCCGTCGAGCCAGTGGCGCCTCCAAAAGAAAAGGAGGAGGCCCGCACCCTACCGAGGCCCCTAAACAATATCGCTACTCTCAAGTGACGAAGAGACGGCCTCAAAAACCTCCCGTAAGGTGTCCTCGAACACTGCGGGAGCCACAGAAGAGGCGGCCAGCCTAGCACGGGCCAAGAAGACCGTCGCGAAGGCAGCCGGGTCACTGACCTTGAGCTAGACCACGAGGAGAGCACCGTCGAGCTGGTGAAAACCGCTGAAGAGGCTCGCATCGCTCGACGGGCCCCAAAACTTCTAGGATGCTCAGGGTCGGTCACAACCACGGATGAGGCCGGGGCCCGTACGGCACAGGCCATAGAAGTGGACGTCCGCAACGCCCTGGGGATCATCCGCCATGTGGCCAAAGTCCCCAGGGGGCTGAAAGGGACGTTCATGAAGTCCCTCAACGACTCAGTTAGCATCATTAGTGATGCCTTCGAGGTGTTGCGCGGCCGCACGGAATCCGATGAAATCAGGCGACTCGAAGCGGCCAACCGACGCCTCGAGGCTGAAATGAAAGAGATGAGAAAGGAGATAGCCTGCTTACGGGCTGAGATGGCCCGCCCTCGGCCTGTGCCGCCCAAGACCACGTCGACGCCAAAGCCCCCGCCACCACTGCCGCCACCCTCATCGAAACCTGTAACGAGAGGACGGTTCAACGATCAGGACGAGCTGCTGCGCCATCTGACCGTAACCCTTGGGACTATGATGGACGCTAAACTAGCCGCCCTGAATGATCGTCTTCTCCTAGAGAAGCGAGTTCGCCCGCTGTTGGCAGCAGACGCCCGGCGGGAGGGTACGGAGCAAAGCTCTGCGTCTGGGAGAAGAGAGGTGAACCGTCCTCCTAAAACTTCCCCGCGCTGCCAACCCCGAAAAGGAAGCGGGGCGCTGGAGGAAGCACCAACGGTGATGCGAATACTCCCACACCTAAGAGACCAGCCAGGGCTGATACGTCAGCCCCAGAGCCGCCCCCTAGGATTGAAGAAGGTTGGTCGGTGGTAGCTCGGAAAGCTAAGAAAAAGCAAAAAAAGCCACCGACCCAACAAAGCGGCTCTAGCCGAACTCCTCAGCCCAAACCGAGAACGAAACCGCCGACGTCATCGGCGAAACAGGGTCCCCGTATGCGGGTGCCCAACACCACCGCAGTGATACTCACACTTTTACCTGCGGCGGTGGAAAAGGGCACCAGCTACGCGGACATAATGCAGAAGGCAAAAGCCTATATAAAACTTGGAGAGTTGGGTATCGCGGGCGTTAAATTGAAAACCGCGCGGACGGGGGCCCGCATGCTCCTTCTTCCTGGGAAGGATAACGGGGAGAAGGCCGATACCCTCGCCGCGCGGCTGAAGGACGTCCTCCCAGAGGATGAAGTTAAGGTGACCAGGCCCGAGAGATGCTTCAATGTGCGTGTCTCGGGCCTGGACGACTTCACAACAACCGATGAGGTCGTGGGCGCCGTCGCCCGGGTCACGGACGTCGCCGCGGGACGTATAAATTCCAGCGCTATGCGTCTGGAATTTATATATAATTTATATATTCTGCCAGGTGGTATGAATGAAGCTTTTCTGGAAGTACCTGGAGATAACACTGGGAGCAGGGAGCAGTTTATACATTTTGATAATCAGAAGTATATTCAAACAAGTTTCTCTTTACAAACAGTTTCTGAGGATAAAATACTAAAAATTATTAAGTCACTTAAGTTGAACGCAATTGGAATAGATGGAATAAGTCTCGAAATGATTAAATTAACACTGCCAACTTCCCTTAAATTAACAACTAATATTATAAACAAATCTATTACAACAAACAAATTTCCTTATCTATGGCGACAAGCTATTGTACGTCCAATCCCCAAAAAGAATAATCCGATCAGTTACAGGGATCTGTGTCCTGTTAGCATATTACCATGTCTTTCCAAAGTCCTGGAAAAGGTGGTCTACTTACAGGTTGTTGAATACTTAGAAATAAATAATATATTACCTGATCTTCAATCTGGATTCAGGAAGGGATGTGGCACAGCAACTGCTTTATGTGATGTGGTAGGCAACATTACTGAAGCTCGTGATCAAGGGCAGGGTACGGTACTTGTTCTGCTAGACTACTCACGGGCTTTTGATGCAATCAACACAAATTTACTTCTATCCAAGCTATCATATTATGGATTTAAAAATGAAACTGTTCTTTGGTTCCGTAGCTATCTAACAGAAAGGAAACAAAAAGTTGAAATTAAAAAAGCAGATGGAACGTTTGCTGCATCAGATCCCTTACATCTAACTAGAGGAGTTCCTCAAGGATCTATTTTAGGTCCACTATTATTTATAATTTACACAGCGGATGTTGTCAATTGTATTCAGCATTGTAGGTTTCATATGTATGCTGACGATATTCAACTTTATAAACATTTTATCCCAAGTGAAACATATGAAGCTGTTTGTGATATTAATAGTGACCTAGAAAGACTTGTACAATGGTCTGAAGCCAATACACTGGTATTAAATCCAACAAAATGTAAATTTATGATACTAGGTAGTCGCCAACAAGTTAGTACAATAAAAATGGTAGTCCCATAATTAAAATTCAAAATGAACAAATTGAAATGGTTGATACTGCTTGTAGCCTAGGTCTCACTATTGACTCAGAACTGCATTTTGAAAAGCATATCAGTAATATTATGAAGAACTGTTTTTATAGATTAAAAATATTATATACAATTAGGGCTTACATTAATGTAGAAGTAAGAAAAAGATTAATAGAGAGTCTGGTGCTGTCTAAATTAAATTATTGTGACACAGTATATGGGCCCGGCCTATTATCACGAACAGAGCGTCTAATACAGCGCATACAAAATGCTTGTGCCCGTTACTGTTATGACATACCAAGAAGAAATTATGTTACCCCATATTTAAATAAAAATAATGTGTTAAAGATGGCAGGTAGGAGGAAGTTACACTTAGCTTGTATGCTGTTTGGTGTAATTTCCTCGCAGTACCCTAAATATCTGTACAATAAGATGGACTGGAGATGGGATAGGTCACACCATTATACTATGCGGTCTGTTACGAAACCTTTAATAACAGCGAAGCACAAGACAGCTGCTTTCAGAGGCTGTTTCAAATTTGCTGCCACTCATTGCTGGAATGATATTCCTCCACCAATTAGAGACCTAAAAACAATAAATTCATTTAAATTCCACTATAAAAGACATCTTCTCACCTTACAAAAAAAAGATCATACATATGCATTGATAAGCCTTTAAATAATTACAATGTAGTTCAGTTACTAACTCACCTTGATATGAATCCAAATAGAATTACATACATAGACAGGCAAATCGAAGTGCAAATGTAGCATGGTTTAGTAGTTCTTACCCAAAATCACTACAATAATTATCGTTCTGAAAATTGTAATTTATACTTTTACTTTCAATAAACAAGAAACTCGTATGCAGTATACACATATCACTGTCTGACAACTTACTTGTAACGCGAGTCAGTCTTATGCACGGCCTATATAGTATATAGAGTGAGATAATAAAATATATTAAACATTTCATATCTTTACAGTAAAATAACACATTCAATATTTTATAGGTTATGAAGTAAAATGTTATTTGTTGCCTCATGTCAGTGACGTGGCACACAGAATTTGGTAATACTCGGCAAGCACTCTAGCGAATTGTATTCGAATAAATGATTCGATACAAGTTTGTTACATGATGATTTATTTTAATTTTAATTTAGAAGTAACGTATTTATTGTTGGTTTTATTCAAAAGTGTTTATTTATTTTTACTAATTAAATATTATATAAATAGACTTAGTTTTATAAATTATTATTATTATTAGTTATTTAATTAACAAATTTGGGTCGTTTTGGTTTTACGCTTAAAGGAAGGTTTGCACTGAAAATCAGCGTTGTGTCGGATATAATTCCGGCACAGCAATATGCTGAGTGCAAACCTTGTTCGTTGTAAATGCGGCGTACAAATTCTCAAAATATGCTCTGTGTATAATAATGTATAACGAATGTAATTACGTCGCTATTTCTTCGAATAAAGTTTTTCTTTCTTTCTTTCTTTCTTTCTGGACCCGGACAGGCTGGGGTATGTTATCCTGGCCTGCCCAGTGGTGGCGGCCGCAAAATTGAAGGAACGAAAAAGAGTGATGGTGGGGTGGGCCTCGGCGGACGTTAAGATTCTGCCGAGTCGGTCCGAGCGGTGCTGGCGCTGCCTTTTGGCAGGACACGTCGCCTGCACCTGCTCCTCCCCTGTCGACCGCAGCAAGGATTGCTACCGCTGCGGTCAACCTGGTCACCCTGCCGCTACGTGTCAGAACGCGCCGCACTGCAGTATATGCAGCGCGGCTGGCCGTGTGGCAGGTCATTGGATGTGCAGAGGAGTGCCGGCCGCGCGAAAAAGCGCGGGTGTCCCCACCACCACCAACACTGCGAAGCCCACAAAAAAGGTGGGCCAACAAAAAGGTGATCCAAAGGAGGCGCCAAATAAAAGGAGACGGCGAAAAAGAAAAGGTTCTAGGCAGGCTGCGATTGATATTACTTCGTTGTCACCGCAGCCGCAGCGGCCGCAGCCTAAACCGCGTTCACTGCCGCCACCACCGTCGTCGCCGGCGCCCAGGACCACTAGGATGGAGGAATAAAAGTAATATCTCCAATGGCTAATCCAAGCCTAGTGGTCCAGGGTAACCTGAACCACTGCGCCACTGCTCAAGACTTATTGGTCCAGAGTATGGCGCAGTGGGGCATTCAGTTGGCCGTGGTCGCTGAGCCATATTACGTCCCCCCCGTTCTGACTGGGCGGGGGACCTGGATGGCTCGGTGGCCAGGTGGCTTCTCCCCGAAGAGAAGGCTCGCCGATTCCGAGAGCTGGATCGAGGAAGTGGGCACAGTGGTGGTCCGCAGCCGGCCTCGCCCCGTGCTCATGCTCGGGGACTTCAACGCAAAATCCGTGGCTTGGGGATCCCCGAGTACGTGCGCGCGTGGCGAGGCGCTAGAAGAATGGGCCATCGAACAGGGTCTCGTAGTTCTAAACTGGGGCTCCGTACACACGTGTGTACGTCAGCAGGGCGGCTCAATAGTAGACGTCACGTTTGCCAGCCCTGAACTGGCGCACCGTGTGCGGGACTGGAGGGTTGTCACGGGGGTGGAGACGCTCTCAGATCACCGATACATCCGGTTCAGCGTCTCCACCCGGAATCCGGACCCGCCGTCCCGAGAGCCCCCGGTAGGAGACTGTCCGCGCTGGGCAGTGCAAAAGTTGAATCGGGAGGCGTTCAGAGAGGCCCTGATTGTCGCAACCTGGGCATCAGGGCCCGAGGTGAACCCTTCTAATCTAAATGTAGAGCAGGAGGCAGAAAACCTACGGTCGCTCGTCACTGGCGTATGCGATGCGGCAATGCCGAGGAGGGATCGTTTCCGGCCCTTTCGAAAGGTGTACTGGTGGAGCCCCGAACTCGAGGGGCTAAGGCGCGCGTGCAATAGCGCGCGCCGCCAGTACACCAGACACAGAAGACGGCGTCGCCGCGCAGTGGACGCAGCGACCGTAGAGGCTCAGCTGTACGAGGGGTACAGAAGCGCCAGAAAGACACTGAGGATTGCGATCTGCAACGCAAAGGACGTGGCCTGGGGGGAGCTCTTGGATAGTCTAAAGCAAGACCCTTGGGGGCGCCCTTACAAAATGGCACGGAACAAGCTCCGTGCCACACACACGACGTTGTTGGCGTTTTGTTCCCTTCACGAGCTGAGCACATGCCTCCTGCAATGGCACCGCCAGAGGCGGAGCCCAGCGCGGATAGAGACCCTGTGCCCACCGTGGACCGGGTAGAGCTGGGGGCGGCTATGCTAAGGCTAAAAGCCAAGAACGCCGCCCCCGGCCTTGACGATATACCAGGGCGTGCGTGGGTTTTGTCCTACGACGCCCTGGAGCCCCGACTGATGAGGTTCTTCGGCGCGTGTCTGGAGCAGGGCCAGTTCCCGCAACGGTGGAAGACCGGAAAACTGATCCTGCTGCGTAAGGAAGGGCGCCCTGCGGACTCACCGTCCGCCTACCGGCCTATTGTGCTGCTGGACGAGGTCGGCAAGCTCTTCGAGCGTATCATCGTAGACCGCCTCGTCCAGCACCTATCGACGACGGGGCCGGACCTGGCGGACAACCAGTTCGGTTTCCGCTCAGGGCGCTCCACGATTGACGCCGTCATGCGCCTGAGAGGCCTGGCGGAGGAAGCAGTTTCCCGGGGCGAGGTATTACTGGCCGTGTCCTTAGACATCGCCAACGCCTTTAATTCCTTACCCTGGCCATGCATCATGGAGGCACTCCTGTACTTTGGGGTGCCGTCCTACCTCCGCCGTATAGTCGGCATACTTGAACAGCAGAGCCGTCATTTACCCGGTCCACGAGGGCTGGAATCGGCGAGACATGGTGTGCGGTGTTCCACAGGGGTCGGTTCTAGGTCCCCTCCTGTGGAACATCGCATACGATTTTACCCTGAGGTGTTGGGTCCCCCAGGGCGTCAGTGTCATCTGTTACGCTGATGATACACTGATCGCCGCGCGCGGGGGGACCCATCGGCAGGCGCGCCTTCTAGGCATGGCTGGGGTGTCCACTATCGTAGGTAGGATCCGGCGTCTTGGTCTTGATTTTTCGGTACATTTTCGGCAGCTGCTCCCCAGACTCAAGGGGGCGGCGTGCGCGCTTTCACGCTTGCTCCCCAACGTCGGGGGGCCCAACGCCACGTGCCGGAAACTCTTCGAAGGCATCGTATGATCGATGGCCCTCTACGGGGCCCCAGTATGGGCAAATCACCTGGTGGCCAAGAATGCTGCCCTACTACGTCAAGCGCAGCGAATATTGGCCGTCAGAGCAGTAAGAGGATACCGTACGGTGTCCTTCGAAGTGGCCACACTACTCGCCGGATCCCCCCCATGGGACCTGGAAGCCAGGGTCCTAGCGTCGTTGTATACGTGGGGCAAAGAAGCCATGGCCAGGGACTCCAGACCCGCGCCTCGCGAGATCGAGGCGTGCCGGTCGGAGCTCCGCCAGGTTGCCATGGGGGTATGGGAAGAGCGCCTACGACGCCCCAGCGCGGGCCCCGCCCCTATTGAGGCGGTGAGGCCCGTCCTGCAAGAATGGATTGGACAAAGTCACGGCACCCTGACGTTCAGGCTGACACAGGTCATAACGGGGCACGGTTGCTTCGGGAGCTACCTGTGTCGCCTCGGCCGCGAGGCCACGTCAGGGTGCCACCATTGTGACACGGGCGACGAGGACACGGCGCTGCACACACTCCTGGAGTGTCCAGCCTGGACGGAGCAGCGCTGGGAGCTCGTCGCCCATACCGGATTTGACACCTCGCTCCCGGCCGTGGTACGTACCATGGTCCGGAGCTCCACCGGATGGGACGCCGTCTCCTCCTTCTGCGAGCAAGTCATGTTTGCGAAGGAGGAGGCGGAACGGGAGCATGAGCTTACTTCCCTGCTCCTCTCCCGCCAAAGGAGGACGCGCCGACGCCGGAGGTCGGATGGTGACCTCCGGCCGCCGTAAGCGGGCGTCGTGGGTGGGCCCCTTGGGGTATAGGGGTTCTCACTCACCCGCATATGCCGTCGAGATGAGAGTGCGAGTGTTCCGCGCGCGCTCATCTCTCTTCCCGTGGGGCGCGTTACAGACCGCCCCACGCATGGAACAGACCTAGTCGTGGCCAGGGGCCTAGTTCCCTGGCATTGGATGAGGCCCAGTGAGGGGGGCCCACGCCTGCCAGGGCACGCGGAGTTAGGAATCCCACAGTCCCGTAGCCCTGGCATAAGGCGCAGGACGGAACACCCACCCAGGGGTTTTAGTGGGTATCCCTAACTGGGGAGTGGCACCAGTTCTGACTGGGTACGCTAGTGCCATCCCCGATCTGGCGAATCCCACACACTCACACCGGTCGCGAACATCCCCAGGCTTCTGTGCCTGTCGCGACTTAGTCCTCAAACGGATTTCCCCTGGCCAAAAAAAAAAAGGATATATGAGTTTGTTGTGATAAATATTTATTTTAATATTAGTGTCATGGAATATGTAAGTTATCATTTCGTAAATAATTAGACATTTTAGTTTATCGTAAGGGCTATCGAAATTAGAGATAGAAATTTCATTAACTTGGGGGTAGAATATAAGTAATTTATTTCTTATTTCTATTAATACTGCAAAGATATCCCTATAAGTGGTAGAGTCATAATGATGGACCTTAGTAAAGAGATGAAAATAAGTTTTATTATTTATTTCGGATGTTTTAATATTATGCAATTCTCTTTCAGAGTTTTCAAAATCATTTCTGTTTTCTAAAAGGGATAGTATATATCGACAGTAGGGATTGAAGTCGTCTAAGTCAATGGATGTTGGGTAGGCTATATATGGACATCGTGGCGCGGCCAATCTCGTAGAGAGCGGACGTGTCCACGCACCTTTGCGATCTAGGCGCTTCATGCGAATTACGGTAGGAAAATTCCATTGCTTTCGTTCGATTGTACTGGTTTATTTCCACTACTATTGACTTATCTTGTTTCTTGGTTATTCGTTCGGTTCTTGCATTGCATATTGACTTTGGCTTTCGTATATCGGTACTCTGGTTCTGTCCATACGAAATAAACTTGGCGCGTTTGCTGGTTTTTGGTTTTCCGTCTGTTTTGGATAGGCTATAGGTTTGGTTAGGTCCTAGGTGAGTCAAATCTCAAATGGGGTTCCGCTGATGGCGGACCTCGAACCCCGACCCCCTAGGGGAGCGAGTGCAGCCCGGAAACGGTCCCGCATTCACTCCCGCGGGCCTTATCCCGACGAGTCGGCTAATAAAATATACATGGCGCGACGTAGCCGGAACACTGTCGCGCTATATGGTCGAGGCGCGGCAAGAGCCGCTTCGCTAGGCGCCGTCACGAGGGCCCGCTCGCGGAATGAATCCGCGGGGGACACCTCCGATACGGCTTCGGATATAGGGGCGACGCCGGAGGCTACCCTGCAGGTTTCTGCACCCACCGGGGCCAAAGGCGCCGCAATATTAAAGGCTGCCACGGATGGTGCACTTAAAAAGGCCGCCACGTCGACGGCCCGTCTGCAGAACGCTTCTGCGGCGACCGTCGATGTGGCTTTAGATAAAGGCGTCGCGACGGCGACCTACCTGCATGATGATACCGTGGAGGTGACCACCGCCGCGGCAATGAATGCGGACGTCCCGACTCCGTCTTTCCCTCTCACAGGAACGAGGACGGAGGAATTACTGGCCCGGGCGGATGCCCTTCGTGCCGAAGCAGATCGGCAATATAACGCCCGTAAAAAAAAGGACAATACGGCCTACGAGCCCATGTCAACAGATCCAGTTGACCCGAGAGAGGGCGACTACGGTAGGATGGGATCCGAGGAGCTCCGCACTATAGCGGGTTCTCTCGTGGCTGACATCTACCATGTCGCCAAGACCTCGGACAATTTAAAAGGAGGCTATATACGTAAGCTCAAGGACGCCGCCGGGAAACTCGCCGACATTGTTGAAGACTTGTCGGTGAGGTCCTTAGACACAGAGAGCCGGAAGCTCAACCTAGAGAATACCCGGCTCAAAAGGGAAAATGACGCCCTGCGGGAGGAGAGACAAGCCTACCGCAGGGAGTTCCAGGAGATGCGGGCTGCTGCAAAGGCTGACAACCGCGGTAAAGAGGGAGAAACGTTGGTAGTCCCTAGTCCCCCAATAGACCTTGATGAGCTCAAACGAGCCCTCACAGTGTCGTTTGGGGGAAATGATCAACGCCCGGTTAGCTGGGCTTGAGGACCGCCTCCTACCTCCCCCGGTTCTCCGCCCGCCCCTCGCGGCGGACAAAATCAAAAAGGCGGCCCTGCCGCCCGTTACAGTCCCAGCCCCACGGGCCCCCATCGCCGTCGTCGTTGACGCGGTCTCCGTGGACGTAGTGCCGCCACACGCGGAGGTGATGAGCCCACCTCCACCCCCTCCCCCCAAAAAAGGGAAAAAGGCGAAAACGGTGCCCGCTCAAATGGCGCCGCCAGTGCCCGGGTCCTCCAGGGACTCCGTTCTTACGGAGTTCCCCCCATTGAGGCCGAAGCCCGGGCCCCAGTCCCAAGCCACCACCACATCCGCTGCATCTGCGGCCCGCTCCCCCGCAGGAGAGTGAAGCCGCATGGTCGGTGGTTGCGGGCAAAAAGAAGGGCAAGGGGAAGGGGAAAGGGGTGCCATCCCTCCTCCCACCCCCCTCGCAAGCACGTGGCCCGCCCACGCGGAGTCAGCCACCGCAGCCACAGGCAAAAAAGAAGCCTGTGGTATTTACGGAGCCGAAGATGGCAGCGGTCATCATAAAACTGCTGCCGGAGGCAGAAAAGAGGGGCGTCACCTACCGCGACATGTTCCAAAAGGCTGCCGCGTTAGTCGACATCGTTGCAATGGGCCTCAAGGAGGGCTTAAAGATAACGCGGACCGTCCGCGACTCCCGGCTCATGGAGTTGCCACCTGGGCCGGAAGGTGTTGAAAAAGCGGACCAGTTGGCGGAGGCCCTCCGGAGGCCGCTCGAGGGACTGGCCGAAGTTATCCGACCTACGAAGAGGGGGGAAATCTACATTTCCGGACTGGATGATTCAGTAACGCCCGAGTCGCTCAGAGCTGCCGTCGCCCGCGCTGGCAATTGCCAGCTAGACAGAATAGTCGCCAATCGCATTGGCTCCGGACCGGGGGGTATGGGCGCAGCATACGTGCTGTGCCCAATACCCGTAGCAAAGGTACTCGCCGAGCAGGGCCACCTTTTAGTGGGCTTTAGCTCGGCGAAGGTTAAAGCTTTAGAAGCGCGGCCAATCCGCTGTTACCGATGCTACGGGCTGGGTCACACACACCGACGACACATACGGGTCACACAGATGTGTCCCGAAACCTGCCCCGATAGGTCGGGCTTGTGTCTCCGTTGTGGGAAGGGCGGACACGCAATGCCTGACTGCAAAGCTCCAGCCCCCCACTGCGCAGTCTGCGCGGCTGGAGGATACCAAGCAACGCACCCAACGTTGGCGAGGGTCTGCCTCCCTCCCATCGTCAGGGGCAGGTTCGCCCCCCCGGTGAGGGCGACGACAGTCTCGACGAGAGGGGAGGCTATGTCAGTTAAATAACAATGCCTGTACGACATAGCCTCCTCCAAATTAATGTAAACCACTCCGTCGGTGCACAGGACCTAGCCATGCAGGCCATGGCGGAGTGGGGGATTGACCTGGCCGTAGTAAGCGAGCCTTACTACGTCCCCGACCTAGGCAACTGGATCGGGGATCTGGACGAAACGGTGGCGGTGGTCGCCACATCGGGTTCTGGAACCCCATTCTCTGTTATAGAGAGGGGACGGGGTTACGCGGTGGCAGGTTGGGGTCAGCACGCCGTCATAGGCGTGTACTTCTCCCCCAACCGTCCCCTGGCGGAGTTTGAGTCCTTATTAGATTCCGTCAGGGCCGCCGTAATCAGGCTGTCGCCGAGGTCGACCTTCGTCCTCGGCGATTTCAATGCCAAATCCCGTTGCTGGGGAAACGTTGCCACCAATGCGAGGGGACGGGCCGTTGAAGCGTGGGCACTCCAATCCGGCCTATCGCTGCTAAACAGAGGAGCAGTCCACACCTGCGTGCGAGCGCGGGGTGGTTCCGTAATAGACCTGTCGTTCGTCACCCACGCGATCGCAAGCAGGGTGGACGGGTGGAGAGTCGTGGAGGAGGCGGAGTCTCTCTCTGATCACCGCTACGTCAGATTCGAGATCTCCTCTCCTTCGGGCACGATCTCGGTTCCCCCACGCGGCCACGGCCGGTTTCCGCGCTGGGCCCTCGGCCGGCTCGATTCAGAGCTAGCTGAGGAGATGGCAATCGTCCAGAGCTGGGTCAATCCAGTTAGTTCCGGAGGTCCGGAGGTATTGGCAGAGCGCGTGTGCAGAACCCTCATAAGGGTCTGCGATGCTGCGATGCCTCGGTCGCATCGACCTCCACAGCGTAAGGCGGTCTATTGGTGGACCGCCGAGATCGGTGACCTGAGGGAGGCAGCCTTCAGAGCACGCCGGTCCCTCAAACGCCGTCGGAGCCGACTACCTCCGGACTATGTGGAGGAAAATCGTCTTATCGGGGAACATCGGGCTGCCAAAAAAGCTCTTCGACTGGCCATCATCCAGTCGAAGACCCGGTGCCGGGAAGAGATGCTAAAGAGATGGGGATGGGGACCCCTGGGGGCGTCCGTACCGGATGGCCCGTAAAAAGATGCGGGCTTGCACCATTCCGGTCACGGCATCCCTCGAAGAGGGGGTCCTCAACTCTGTTATAGATGGACTCTTCCCGGATCCAGGAGCCTTCACTCCCCCGGAAATGAATCCTCCATACCCCGGTCATTCGGAGACGGAGCTTCCCCTCGTCTCCGAAGAAGAATTAGAAGTGGCCCTGGAGCGCCTCCGGGGCCGGAAGACAGCACCGGGTCCTGACGGGGTCCCGGGCCGAGTCCTCTTCCTGGCCGCTAAACACCTACGCGGCCAGCTTCGGGAACTTTTCAATGCCTGTATCAGGTCAGGCGTGTTCCCGAAGCAGTGGAAGGAGGGCCGGCTATGCCTGCTTCCGAAGGAGGGTCGCCCTACCAACGATCCGTCCGCCTACAGGCCCATCATCTTGCTCAATGAGGCGGCCAAGGTTTTTGAGAAGATCCTTGCCGGCCGCCTCGTTCATCATCTGGACACAAATGGGCCTGGGCTCTCTCAGGCTCAATATGGTTTCAGGGTGGGACGTTCGACACTGGATGCCCTGAACGCGCTACGGAGCCTTACGAGAGAAGCGGATCACATGGAGGAGTCCGTCCTGGCGGTCTCTCTTGATATCAATAACGCCTTCAACAGTCTCCCTCATGAGACAATAAGGGCAGGGCTCCTGTCTCACGGAGTCCCCCCGTATCTCACGAGGCTGTTGGAGGCCTACCTCCAGGACAGGTACATCCTCTGGGAGGGCGGCCGAACTGACCAGGTTATAGGAAGACGACGCGTCGCGTGCGGCGTTCCACAGGGGTCGGTGCTGGGTCCGATCTTGTGGAACATCGGCTACGACTGGCTCCTCCGCGAGCCAGTCCTGCCCGGGATGGGGGTGCTCTGCTTCGCAGACGACACTCTCGTCACGGCCCGGGGTGGAACCTATGAAGAGTCTATGGCACTCGCCGACGCCGGAACGGCGTTGGTGGTTGAACGAATCCGGCGTCTTGGCCTGAGGGTCTCCCCCGAAAAAACGGAGGCCCTCATGTTCCATAGACCACATAGACGTGCACTCCGGGACGCGCGCATCGTCGTCCAAGGTGGTAGCGGTAGCGGTCAAGCCCCAGATGAAATATCTGGGGCTTGTATTAGATGGTAAATGGAACTTCGGGGCCCATTTCACCCAGCTCGCCCCGAGGTTAATTAAATCCGCTGCCGCCCTGGCCAGTCTCCTTCCGAACGTGGGAGGGCCGGGCGCGGCGATAAGGAAGTTGTACGCTGGCATCCTCCGGAGTATGGCACTGTACGGGGCCCCCGTATGAATCCATGCACTTCACCGGCAAAACAGGACTCTGCTGAGGCGAGCTCAGAGGGTCCTGGCGGTGAGGTCCATCCGGGGGTACCGTACTGTGTCATAGATAGCGGCGACACTGTTGGCGGGTGATCCGCCCTGGAATCTCCAGGCGGAGGTGCTCGCAACAGTGTACCGCTCCCGGCAGGATGCACGGGCGAGAGGAGGAGAGGTGCCGTGCCCGGCAGAAACTACACTGATCAGGGCCCAGGCGACCAAGGCCCTGATCCGCTCTTGGCAGAGGGACCTGGGGTCCCCAGAAGCTGGAACCGGGACGGTGAAGGCGATCCGGCCCCACCTGGCTCGTTGGGTCTCGCGGAAATGCGGGACCCTGACGTTCAGGATGGTGCAGATACTCACTGGGCACGGTTGCTTTGGTAAGTATCTGCACCAAATCGTGGGGCGGGAACCTTCCCCGTCTTGCCACGAGTGCGGTGCACTCCAAGACACGGCGTTCCACACGCTCGTGGAGTGCGCCGCTTGGGGGCCCCAGAGGGCCCTCCTAGAGAACGTCGTTGGCGCTGTGAGCTCGCTTCGTAGCATGGTAGAAGCGATGCTCCAGGGTCAACATTCCTGGCTTGCGGTTTCCTCCTTCTGCGAATCCATTATGTCACAGAAGGAGGCCGCTGAAAGAGCGAGGGAGGAGGATGCGTACGCGGACCCCGTCCGCAGGAGGCGAACCGGCGGTCGCAGGCGCCGCTACGCGCATCTTCTCCTCCCATAGTTACCGTCACAGGGGGCCGCTGTCACGGGGGTGACAGCGGACTTCCCCCCCCTGCTGTACGAAGTGGGTCACTCTGCTCCCCGGGGTGACCCAGTTACAGAGCGTAGGGGCGTCATGGTGCAGTTACTCTGTACGAGATCCCGTGACGTCCCGTAAAAGCGCTATAAATGGGGCGCAGGTTTAGGTTTAGTGGGTAGTTTGGCGGCCGTTTCTCGCGACAGTTTCGTTGCAGAAGCAAGCGTGGAGAACCGGTCGCTGAGAGTCCCATACACCCTCGATGCAGGCCTTATGCCTGCATTTTGGCCCTTCCCCCGAAGGATCCGAGGATGGTGTCCAAAGACATTCCCCCTGCGTTATCAAAAAAAAAAAAAAAGGCTATATATGGACATGAGGATTCAAGTAAATTTTGGTTAAATTCTGTTATTCCAGTATTAAAAGCTGTAGGGGATGAACGTGATCTAATATAGGATTCATAGGTTAAGTTATCACTAATATCTATGTCTTCGACATTGTGTATAGGCGGTCTGGATAAGGCGTCGGCGTTACTATTTAATTTTCCTGGTTTATATACAATTTCATAATCAAAATCTTCTATTTTTAATCTTGTCACGTTGTATTTCGCGCCCTCCGGCGCGCAAACGCGCAAGGCGGCCTTCTTAAATTTATTACTAAATATCATACGATAATTGTCGAGAGACTCCTTAATTTAGTTAAGTGAAAAGCCGGAGCGACTCCTGCGAGGCTCATTTATTCGCCGAGCAGTCGTCGCACCCTTTTTGTTGAAATAATTAAAAAACTTGAGTAGAAGCAGTGACGTTAATAAGATAAGGTACGTAGAATTCTTGTTAGAATCTCTCTCTCTCTCTTTCTTCTTCTTCTCCATGTTAGTGAGGTCTTGTTTACCTTTACAGACATGGCTTTATTCCGGTCATGCCAGCCAAGGGGCAGACCGCCGGATGAACCGGGAGGGTCATCCATAAAACATTAAAACCGGGACTTCTTCACTTCCCTTTTTAGGTGAGAGTTTTTTAACCCTCCCCAGAATTAGGTCTGTCCAATATTCAGTAGTAGGCTGTGTGACGTTCTTCGTATCCATACGCCCTTCGAGCTCGGTCTCGAAGCATGCCATCACCGGAAGGGTTAGCTGACTAGCTTACCCTTAACCATATTTAATTCTCCTTATCTCCCCCAAAGCAGTGACAATAAATCAGCTACACCTCCTTCCTAAGAATTACTTATACCCATTATTCACTGGAATCCGTTCTCGAATTCCAGGGGGTCACGTTCGGACGAGAACAGCCTCTCGTTATCTACGTGGTCGACCAGCAGTTGAGTCGACCCACCGACACACATTCGACATCACATCACACCTTCGTTTACCAACATTTCCACGTGCTTCCGACGCCTGGCGGCTGCGTGACGAAGGCCTCGTCGGGCAGCGCCGCCTGGGGTAGCGTCGGAGCAGACACTTCCCGCAATACGTTGACGGGATGGCGCCCTTTTTAAAAACTATTTAAACCAAATTTTATCTAAAAAATAAAATAAAAAATAAGAATGTATTTATTTCAATAAGTCCATACATGTAAGTTGCCGGGGCTTCCCAGAAAGTAATCAAATGATACTTGTGTTGGGAAACCTCGCTCTTCCTATGTTGCTTAAATTTTAAGACTATCTATTTACTGAATTACAGAGAGTACTTTTACAAATATTAAAGAAAATAAAGAAAGAGATAAATAGATGGGTTTCGAGTGGTTGTGTCCGCAGTGGGTAAATAGCAAACAGGTGTGAGGTGCGGGTGTGCGCGTGTATGTGTGTGTATGCGTGTGCGTGTTTGTGTGTGTATGCGTGTGTGTGAGTGAGTGTATGTGTGTATGTGTGTGTGTGTGTGTGTGCGGGTGGTAGTTTGAATGGAACACAAATCCCTACTAGTTTATTATGAGTCTTATTGAATACATTAAGCATGTATCAGTTTCACGCTAATGTAACCAAGATGTCTTCCACTTCATCATAATTAAGGGTAAGGAGCCATTCAGTTAGATTTTTCTTACACTCATATAGTTGCATGGGGTAAATGTTAAGAATGCGATTAATTTTATTATAAACACGGGGGGCTTGAGAAACATTTTGCCGACTAGCAAAGACTGAACGTGCGGAATTTGTAGGGGCAACTATATCATAGCGTCTTTTTTTAAGTTTGGCACGATCGAAAGGTAACCTTTTGTGGTATCTAAGTGTCATGTGTAAGATATAGAGTTTCCTGACGGAGAGAAGCTTAGAAATCGCATACAAGGATTCAGTAGAAAATCTATATGGCTTACAATACATAACTTTAATTAAGGATCTTTGCGCCCGTTCTAGGTCTATAAAGTATGACTTAGCTGCACCCCCCCACACTGATATACAATATATAATTACAGATTGAGCTAGTGCAATGTATATTTTATTTAGTAGCTCGGTACAAATAACGTGTCTCAGAGATTTGAAAACCCATATAAGCTTCCTTACCCTCCCTATGGGTAGTTCAAGGTGTGGGTACCAGCTTAACTTTTGGTCCACAATAATTCCAAGGTACTTAACAGAGCTAACCTTATGAATAGTCGGGCAACCGTAAGTGCAAGTGAATGGAGTACCACAGGAATGTATTTTAATTTCAAAGTCAGGCAAGGGCTGTGAATTTAAGTATGGCGCAAAGCATACATAGTTGGTTTTTTGGGTGTTTAACGTGAGAAGATTCTCACTAAGCCATTTGCCAACTCTAGCTAGGCCTCTCTCAGCCCCCAACTTAACTTTATCCCAGGTCTTGGCCGTAAAAATTATAGCGGTGTCATCCGCATAGGACAGAATCCTCCCCCCGACGCTACATAGGTTGCAAAGATCATTGATATATATCAAAAAGAGCGTCGGGCCGAGAATACTGCCCTGCGGGACACCAAATGTAACGTTTTCTTCATCACTTAGAAAATTGCCAATTTTTATCCCCTGCTTTCTGTTTTGAAGGTAACTGCTGAGAAGAGAGAGAGCAGAGCCACGGAATCCTATCCTCTCTAGGCTGCGTTAAGTATTGGGATAGAAACGGTATCAAAGGCTTTCTTAAGGTCAAGAAAAGCTACAAGACATTTGTTACCCTTATCTATTTCTTCTGTTATTGTGGATGTATTCAAATTCAAATTCAAAGTTTTTTAATCAAAATGAGTTCCACTGGAGAACACTTTTTGAAGGTCATATAAATATATAAGTTAAAATTTAATTTTTCTTCCTATTCTATGTAAGATCCAGGATAGCATCCTGGGTAGACATTCCCTTCCTAAAGCCATATTGAGAGGTAGATAAGATGTTATACTTAGTCAAATAGTTTACTATTCTAGAGTTCAAGAGCTTCTCGATGATTTTAGAAATACAGGGCAGCACTGAGATGGGCCTAAAGTTGTTAACGTCGTCGCTATCTCCCCCCTTATACACAGGGGTAACAACAGAGCGCTTAAGAAGAAAGGGGAAGACTCCAGTGTTAAAACATAGGTTGGCAAGGTCACTGATCAGAGGGACTAGGATCTCCCTAGCTTGTTTTAAGAAGAGGGTAGGGATTCCATCCCAACCTGGTGCACTCCCAGAATCTAGGGACATCAAAGTATTTTCTACTTCCTTGTGGTAGGTGTCTAGTAAAACAAAAGAGGACAGATTATAGTTGTCTGTATTACTGGATTCCGGAGGCACGATGCTATTTGAGACGTTCTGAGCTAGAGTTTGTCCAATGTTAATAAAATAATTATTCACATGGTTAATTGAGGCTTGAGGACATGATTTTATCTTAAGTAGGTCACTATTTGAGCTCTTGGGCGGCTTATAATGTGTGATATCGTTAATGGCTGACCAGAGCGCCCGAGGCTTTCTTACAGATGCTATGATTTTATCTTTATTGTATTTATTTTTAGTTTTTTATAAGGTTCCACAGAAAGTTCGGTATCGTTTATATGTTATTATTAAAATTTGGTTTTGGGGTCGGATTTGAGTTTTAGGTAAATTGTATTTCTTAATCTAATACACCGTAAGACACCTGTGGTTATCCAAGGCTTTAGGATTCTTTTGTTATTCGTGACAATTACAGTTTTGGTATTGAGAGTATAGCTGACTTGACCATTTCTATTAGTGCAAAGGCGTAAGTATCAGGGTCTTTAAAGATATTAAAGTAGGAAGTATCAATATTATTTAAACTGTTATGAGCATTTTCATAGTTGACTACAGATTTGTGCCTTTGAGGTACCGTATGTTGATATTTATTAGCGATTGACAAAAGAATAAAACAGTGATCTGTAACAGTTGTATTTAAAACCGCAGTCAAAGCCTTTGCAGTTCTTTGGTTGTCTAGGCTCAAAAAGACGTGGTCAAGGCAGCCATCCCCCCTAGTAGGTAGGTTATGAGACGCTAATAGTCCATGCAGTGATAGCATATTTAAGTAAGTTAATCTATTATGTTTTTCTTGATTAGTTTCTATTGGGGAAATAATTAGATCAATATTTATGTCACCTAAAATCAAGACGTTATTCCTTGGGGCAATTTTATCACAGTGATTATTAAGAGATGTAATGAAATTACCTGCATTTAGAAATGATGGGGACCGGTATATACCCAATATGGTGTAGTTAGCAATTTGTAACTCTAGTCCGGTACCATTCACAAGGTTAAGTTCCCTAAATTTTACTGATAAATTATTTTTGATGTAAGCAACTACCCCGTCACATTGGTTAATGTGGTGTTTAGTTTGAAGTGACGTGTAATTCACTAATTGCGGTATGGGTTTGTTAGGGTTTAACCAACATTCTGTAAGAATCAAGATATCTATTTCGCATTTTAGTTGTGTCAGGGTCAATTGCAAGTCATCAAAATTTTTGTATATACTTCTAGTGTTTTGTGTTGAAATAAATAGATTATATATAGAGTTTACCATCTTTAAATTTATTTCCTGTATACTACACTTTAGAGAATCCGAGGGCTGAGTTTGATCAATTTCCTCAAGCGTAACAAAACTATCCATTTATAAAAGTTAAACTAGAACTCGTGGGGATGCACCTAGGGTAGTTGGGTAGTATAAATAGTAGCAGGTCGGATCCGGGTAAGTTTAAGAGTGTATGGATAAAATCTGTGCGGAGAAGTTGGGGGATTAACAACGTGAGGCATATTGTGTATCTATAATGTATGTAGTATAGGAGTACGCTTGTGTAATTATGGTTATAAAAGGCGTGAAAGTATGTGGGTAAACTTAGATTTTGTATGTGATTTAGATTGATTTGTATGTGTTTTATTTTGTTTTGTATATGCTTTATTAGTTTATTTTGACAATTAGCGTGTATATGTAGTATACATAGTTGGTAGCTGTGATTGTGGGATAGAGGTGTGTTTGCATATGTAAGTTTGTATGTACACATCCGTGTGTGTTTTTTAGTGTAGTACATAATTAGCGATTTCTCTAAAGACATAGGTATTTGATTAAAGTAGTCTAATTTATGTAAGAAAAATAATTTTAGGAAATTTATACACATAGTTAGTCATTGTTCTTGCATTAGTTGTTGCACTTGTGCTTCATGTTGAATATAGATAATTTTAGAGGTGTCATCCTTCCGGATTAGAACTTTACCCATGGAGGTCCAACAGTATTTAACTTTTTGAGCCTTTTTCAGGTCCCGGGCTAAGAAGAACAGACGTGCCCCCTTAGGAGTAAGTTGTTCAGTTATAAAGATAGGTGTGTCTTCGTTGCTTGCGAAGCCAAGATGTTTAGCCTGTAACCGAGTCTTGTTTATAAGATTGAAGTTTTTCACCTTTTTCAGGAAGTCTGATCTCAGAATAGCTGACCTTAGTTCCACTATAATTGTAGGTTTCGTCTCCACCTCTCCTCTGGGTTTCATGCGGAAAATGTCGTTGATGTCGTAACTATTCATACCAAGATGAATACTCTCACAAAGGTTGACAACCATTTGTATCAAATCATCTCTGGATTCCTGTGCCTTTATAGGAACATTTTTAATTTCTAGGCAGGCCTTACGGGAATTTCTTTGAAGGTCTTCTACTTTGTCTTCCAGAATGCTGATATATTCACGGTCTTTTTGAGCCTGGTTTTCAAGGATTGCAATTTTGCCACGGTACTCCTCATTTTGTGCAGACAGGAGTGAAACAGCCGAGTCAATTTTAGCATTTGATTCCGTTATCTCTTGTAATTTGCTGGTAATAGCTGCGAGTTCCTGCCTTTGAGGGCTGATTAGCGAGCTGATTAAATCTTTTATCTCTTCCTTAAAAACGGAGAATTGGCTAGGTGAGGAAACTTCATCTCTAGGCCGCTTGTTACATTTTGTGATATTATAGATAGATAGATAGATAGATAACACTTTATTATACACCAATACAAAAATGAACTTAAAGACTAAAATTATATCTAGTTGTGTACAAAGGGCGGTCTTATCGCTAAAAAGCAATCTCTTCCAGACAACCCCAGGAATGAATTGAGATGATAATGGCGATGGTGGTATACGTAACATATAGTACGAACTACTTACATTTTAATAATAAATACATAAATGATATATATATATATATATATATATATATATATATATATGTAGATATTTTATATATTACATAGATATATACTTAATATACATACCATACAAATACATATCTACAGAATATATAAGTATTTATAAATGAATTTAAGTATCATATTCCAACGACAGGTAGTATTTTTTGATCATGGTTTTAAATATCGCTAGCGATTTTGCTTGTCTGATAGTTACAGGAAGCTCATTCCAAAGCTGAATAGCCTTAACAGTAAAAGAATTGTTGTAAAAAGTTGAGTTATGCGCAGGAGTGTTCAATTTAAGTTTAGTAGAAGGGCGTAAATTATGAGAGCACGAAAGAAAATCAAAACGTTGTTTAAGGTAATTAGGAGTACTTGGGACAAATAAAATACTATAGAGAAAAGAAAGGATGTGAGTATTCCGGCGAAATCGAATTGGCAACCACTTGAGTTTTTTTCGGAATTCAGAGACATGGTCATACTTGCGTAGGCCAAATATGAACCTTATGCAAAAATTTTGGAGGCGCTCAAGTTTATTAAGTTGTTCTTGGGTTAAATTTAGATAGCTGGCGTCAGCATAATCAAGGATAGGAAGTAATAAGGACTCTGCTAGCTTAATTTTGGTGGTAGTGGGCAAGAAGTTCCTCAACCTTCTAAGGGATCTGGATGAGAGATATAGCCGCCGGCTTAATTCGGTGATATGAGGTCGCCAACACAGCTCACTGTCAAATATAACACCAAGGTTTTTTACCTTATCACTAAAATGAATGATTGTTCCGTCAAACATTACGCTAGGTATAGTACTCCAGTCGACCTTATTAAGCATCCGTGAGCTACCGATGACGATGACTTGAGTTTTTTCAGGGTTCACATGAAGCCCAAAAGACTTGCCCCACTGCAGGATGCGTTCGAAATCTATATTTATAGTTGAAACTGCTTTGTCCAAGGTGGTGACCGGTGATTGTGCATAAATTTGTAAATCGTCTGCATAGAGGTGATAGGTTGAAGTGAGTTGATTAGAGATGGAGTTAATAAAAACAGCGAACAATAAGGGAGAAAACACGCCGCCCTGAGGAACACCAGCAGTGAGTTCACACCATGACGAATAATCATCCTCGACGCGAACCCGCTGCCGGCGGCCATACAGGTAACTGTGAAACCAGTCGATTACAGTAGGAGATATGTTAAGAGAGCTTAGGATACCAAGTAATATTTCGAAGTTAACGTTGTTAAAAGCACTACTGAAGTCGAGTAGCGATAGCACAGTCAATAAACCATTGTCCATACCATAACGGATGTCATCGGTGATTTTCATGAGGGCAGTAGTTGTGCTGTGGCCAGGACGGAAACCAGATTGATAGGGATTAAGGAGAGAATTTCGATTAAGAAAAACACTTAATTGTTGGTGGACTAGGCGTTCAAGGACTTTAGAAAGGAATGGCAGAATAGATATGAGACGGAACTGAGAGAAAGAAATAGGATTAGGTTTTTTAGGAAGAGGAATAATCCGGGCTTCCTTCCAGGTGACTGGAAAGGTACCATAAACTACAGAAGCATTAAATATATGGGTGAGGATAGGGTTGATGACATCCAGTATGGGCAGAATCATGGTGCGACTAATACCATCGCTACCGACGGCGTTTGAGGTAATGGATTTTACAGCACTCTTGACATCACTATCAGTAAATCGACTTAATAAGAATGGAGGATAATCAGGTGTTGGCAAGGCGGAAAGAGCATTTAAATTATTAGACTTAGACACAACGTCAAAGTCAGAAGTAGCTGAGAAATGTCGATTTAAATCGTCAATGTTGAGTTCTTTAGGAATTGGACTATTTGTTTGCTTGCCAACTCCCAGCAATCGTAGAAATTTCCAAACTTTAGCTGGGCTTTGACTTTCGACTGACTCGTGAATGTAGTGGCGTTGAGCGTCTCTACACACTCTATTGCAGCGATTACGATAACTTACGAACGCCATTCGGTTGACTTCGGTAGGTTTAACTTTGTATTTGGTTTTAGCCTTGGACTTTTTGTGCATCAGTGATTTGATGTCATCGGTGAGCCACGGAGCTGGCAGATGTTTTATTTTTATACGGCGTAAAGGTGCATGTGAATCATAAAGCCTCAATAAAGCAGTATTAAACACATGCAACTTTTCATCAACGGTAGCTGCCTTAGCCACCTCAGACCAGTCGAATTCCCGAGCTTCCTTAAGAAGTGCGTCCAGATTCATAATTTCGCTGCAGGATAATTTTGGGTTTGAATTTCGGCGGACGTACATTATAAGAAAGGTAGATCAAATCATGATATGAAAAAGCGTCCGCCGAGCACTGGCCATGTTTGGAGACGTGAGAAAGTGACGAGACCATCATCAAGTCAAGAAGAGAAGGGGTCGAGTTAGGAAAGCGATGCGTTGCACTAAGCGGAAGAATATTGAGATTTAGAGATCGAACTAAAGTTTCTAAGGAAGATGACCGATGGTTCCGTTTCAGAAGGCAGGTATTATAAAGTCGCCCATGATGATGGTATGCGAGTATGAAGTTGAGATATTTTCTAAAAGTGTTTCAAAAGAAGAAAAGTAATTGATACGAAGGGAAGAGATATAAAAGACTCCAAGTAGAATTTTGACATGAGCAAGTTCTACTTCTATGAATAAATGTTCCCCAGCATCAGAAGTTGGGAGTTGTGGAGACGTGCTTATAATTTTGTAGGGAATATGAGATCGAAGGTAAATAGCAACGCCTCCACCTCCACTCCCGACACGGTCATTACGGATAAGATGGAATCCTGGTAAGGTATACGAATTAGAGGAAAGGCAGGGTTTTAACCAGGATTCTGACACTAATATAGCGTGCAAGGTACTTTGATTAAATGACGCCAACATGTCTGGGAAATGAGCTGGAATACTCTGCGCATTTATGTGTACTATATTGAAATTATGAGAAAACTCCGAAAAATTAGTTTCTATAACATTATGAAGTGGTATCAAACTGGAAACACTGTCGTACATACTATCAGATGTAGACGAACAAGAACAAAAATCTGCTTCAGAATCACTAACGTTGTCGTAATCAAGAGCCATAAATTATAAATATTAGAATAATAAAAAATAAAATAAAAAAATAATAAAAATATATACGTGAAAAATAAATAAATAAATATAATTCAATATACGATTAAATCGCAATTCATCTGCCATGTGTGTGGATGAGATAGCAGATATAAATGTTAACAACACAATACATTAAACAATATTCATTAACAAATCGCATAATTCCCAAAAAAAAAAAAAAACTTGTTACCAGACCATAAATACAATACAAGTAATGACAATTAACATTGACATTGACAGTAGTTGACGGTTGTGTAGTATTTATGTTTACGACGTTTACGATTTTGTCAATAACAAAACATTAGAAAAAAGGTGTCGTGAGGAAACCACATGCTTGTAGATCTTTTACCTAAAATCATTCATTTCTTTATAATTTGTCTCTTGTTCGGGTATTTTAAATTATCTATATATTGGTTTGGTTCTTAAATGTGTGTTTAACCTTTTAATTACTTATTTGTGTATGTCTTAGTGTTAGCGTCATATCCACTGGTAAGTAAGTTTTTCTAATTACTTCGGGATCTTCGACCATGTCGAAGATCCCCCCTGCTCCACCGGACCCTCCGGATGACCATATCAATGATGATATTATATTTGAATCTATGACGGTAGATAATCTTCCTCAGGATCAGAGAGTAATATCAGTACAAAGAAAACGTATATTAGAGGCGAATAACAAGGAAACTCCTCCCAAAAAACCTAATATCTCATTTTCTAATTCAAACGATTCACCCAATGCCTCACAAAACACATGGTCGCATCCCTCACTAAACAATGCTTATCAATATAAAGAACAAGATACTGGACCATTTTTGGTACATGTACACAGGTCACAACCCCACCCAAAGGCGGGCACAACAATAAATAAAATCCAATTTGGACAAATTCTGTTAAATTCAAAAGCTGGCAAAATTGCTAAAGATGGTGTCAAAAATGTGGGTAGAAACAAGATATCTATACAATTTCTTTCTCCAGAAGATGCTAATATTTTTGTTACCAACCCAGTCTTATCTTCATTACAGTTTAAAGCTATAATCCCTACTTATAATATTTCTCGAATGGGAATAGTCAGAGACATACCAACAGATATGTCTATGGAGGATTTAGTTAATAAAATAGAATTAACTCAGGGCTGTGGACTTATCTTAAAGGCAAGGAGATTAAATCGTAAATTACGCCAGCAGGATGGCCGTCCGGAATGGACTCCATCAACTACAGTGGTACTAACTATAAGTGGTCAACGTCTACCCAAACACATATATTGCTGCTACTCATCTCTAATCGTGGAACCATACTTATTACCAACGATTCAATGTTTTTCCTGTTGCCGTTTTGGACACGTTAGGGACAAATGTCGATCTAAACCACGATGTTTTAAATGCGGAGAGGCTCACACCGGCAACACATGCTCAGCTACACCCGAGAGTGCCTATTGCTGTTTATGTACAGGTCCCCATTATGCCACAGACCAAAATTGCCCTGAATTAAATAGACAAAAACAAATTTAAAAAAAAATGTCAGAGGACAATATCTCGTACTCTGAAGCATCAACCCTTTTTCCTCCTGTTTCTCGATCATATTCCGAGGTTGTCCGTACCATGTTTTCCCCTACCAACACTCCCACCCCTTACCTCCCTCCCGGAATCCCCCCCATTAGTAAACCAACCTCCTCAAGTCTCCCATCCTCTTCTAGCTACAGACGTACCATTTTTGCCCCTCCTCGCATTCGAGCTCCTCTAGCCCCTGGATACGACCGAGCTGCCCACCAAACTCTTATTTCTCAGAGAGACCCTCCTTCATCTCAAAATGGTTCGGCCTTTAGAAACAAGCAAAATCTTGAAGATAGTCTACTTGATACCTTACTTTCTACCTTAATCAATATTCTCTCTAAAAATAATTATTTTCATTCACCGTCCAACGTTGCCGAAAAACTTGCTCAGTTAGTCTCTATTATTAGTAATAATGGATCTCATCCAGTGGAACAGTCGCAGTCTCTCTTCTAAAAAACATGAAATCCTTCAAATGATTCATTGCTATGATCCAGCAGTGTTTGCCATTTCTGAAACATGGCTCATTCCAGGTAGCCATTTCCGAGTTCCGGGTTTCGCCTGTCTCAGAAGTGACAGAGATGACGGGTACGCTGGCTCTGCCATCTTAATCAAATCACCCCTCACCTATTCGATTATTCCTCTCCCCCCTTTACCACATTCCATTAATATAGTAGGCATTAAAATTCACAATTTTAATATCTCTATTTTATCAATATATATCCCACATCCTACTCCCAATTTAATTCCAATATTAGCTACCATATTTTCAAACATATCAGGCCTTTTTTTGATTCTCGGCGACTTCAACTGCGCTCATCTGGCGTGGGGAAGCAATAGCTATGACGCCTTTGGATGTGACCTTATGGATCTTTTAGACCAACTCAACATCTGTATCCTTAATGATGGCTCACCGACCCGCAGGACGGCACCAAATAGGCCCACAACCTCTCCTGACCTTTCTCTATGTTCTTCGGATCTCGGCTCTATTGCATCCTGGCGTACTTTGGATGACTCACATGGTAGCGACCATCTTCCTATTCACATAACCTTACCTCACCTGTCCGTTCCTGTACGTAATTTTTCTCCTCTCCTTAAATATAACCTCAACAAAGCAAAATGGGACAAATATGTTCTAGAAACAGATCACCACACGGAAAATATCCCAGAACCTACAGCTTACAATTCCCTTCTATGTTATGATGAGCTAGTAACTTCTTTACACGCCGCTGCACATTCAAGTATCCTCTCAAAAATCGGATATTAATAAAAAAATATCCCCACCATGGTGGGATTCAGAATGTACAGACATATACAAAAAGCGCAAGTCTGCCGAACTAAATTATAAGCGAAACATGTCAATAGAAAACTTTATTTCCTACAAAAGAGCCATGGCTTCAGCAAAACGACTATTCAAGAAAAAGAAAAAAAAAGCATGGAGAAGCTTTACTGAAAGCTTGTCTCCACGTACCCCATCTACTATAATGTGGAAAATGTTGAAAAGATTTCGTGGTTCTTATCTGCCCCCCAGCCCTTGCTCTAATGATTGCTCGGTTTGGCTCCCCTCTTTTCTGGCCCAACTGGCTCCCATATCTGTCCCAAACCTGCATTCCTTTCCCTCACCATATCCTAACTCCTTTCCTTACCACAAACTAAATGAACCCTTCTCTCTTCCTGAACTAACCCGCGTTCTTAATAGACTGAAGGACTCCTCCCCAGGCCTTGATGGTATTCCTTACTCCCTCCTCTTTAAATCTGGTCCAAAGACTAAAAATTTAATTCTCTCTCTTCTAAATATTTTTTTTGAATCAGGTCTTATCCCTAGGGCCTGGACAAAGCAATTAGTTATTCCCATACGCAAACCTGATAAAAATCCTTCTCTTTCAAGCTCATATCGTCCAATAGCTCTTTCCTCCACCCTAGGTAAGGTCATGGAGCACATCCTTAGAGACCGACTTGAATGGTTCACTGAGTCTAACTCTATCCTCCCTAGTACACAATTTGGGTTCCGTAAAGGTACAAGTACAACAGATTGTTTGACCATACTCTCTACCGAAATTAGAACTGCTCTTTCACGTGGGGAGATTATGGTAGGTGTATTTTTAGATATATCCGCGGCCTACGATAGTGTTTTGCTTCACCGCCTCAGGCAAAAATTATTGAAACAGCTGAGTGCTCCCGTGAGACTTACACACTTCATTTGCAACCTCTTAATGGATCGGGAAATAGTGCCTAAAGTAGACAATAAGCTATACCCCCCAAGAAGTATATGGAGAGGCCTCCCTCAAGGATCTGTCTTAAGTCCTCTTCTATATAACATTTACACTTATGATTTGGAACAATCAGTTGTATCTTTTGCTAACATTTTACAATATGCAGATGACATTGTCCTCTACACCTCTGCAAATAATATAGACCAAATAGAATCCAGATTGAACAGCGCATTAACATACTTAGAGATTTGGCTAAACGACCATGGCTTAAATTTGGCTGCATCTAAAAGTCGTGCTGTGGTCTTTTGTCGCAAGAGGAACCCTCCTTAATCAAACTTATCTGTGGTGAGCAAACTATTCCAGTTGAAAACCATGTAAGATACTTAGGTTTTTACCTCGATTCTAAAATGTCCGGTTCTTACCACATGAAACACATGGAAAGGAAGATTGAGTCGAGCCTAAATATTATGCGTTGTCTCTCTGGGGTGTGGTGGGGATCACATCCTTATTCCCTCAAACTTATTTATAACGCTATAGTTCGCAGCATCCTTGATTATGCATCTATTATAATAGAACCTTGCCTAAAGTCGGTATTAGATAAATTAGATAAGCTACAATATAAATGTCTCAGGATCATATTGGGTGCTATGCGCTCATCTCCCACCAATGCTCTACAGATTGAAGCATTAGATCCCCCTCTTCTACTTCGCCGTCAATTTTTATGCGACCGTTTCATGTACAAGACCTTTCAAAATTCATTACACCCCCTCATCCCAAAACTTAGTGTACTTAGCTCCCTAATCCCAAATAATCCCTATTGGACCCATAAAGAAATCCCCTGTCTTATAAAATCTTTTCGAAAAATTAACTCCTTAGACATTAAATGCTACCAGTCCCCTAAACCTTCTATTTTTACAATAGATTACAATATTCTTATATTCCAGCCAAAAATCCTCCTAGACTTTGGTATATCCAAAGACGATCGCTACGCAAATTCTCTTTTTAACTCTAAGCTGTCCTCAGGATGGTCACATTGGCACCATATATTCACAGATGCTTCCAAGCTGTCTAGGGATCAGGATGTGGGCGCAGCAGTTTGGTGCCCAGTCTTCCAAACTGCTCTAATTTTCAAATGCCCTTCCCTAACATCTGTTTTCACAGGAGAGTTAACAGCGATATTAGAAGCAGTCAAGTTTATTCTTGACAACAAAAATCGTTTTACACGGGTGATAATATTCTCTGATTCTCTGAGTTCTTTACAGGCCATCCTCTCTGACAAATTTTCAATTGGTTTGAGATTTCCTTTAGTTAGTAGAATCAAGGAAATGCTATTTAACTGCCTGGCTAATGACTTGGAAGTGGTCCTTGCTTGGATACCAGGCCATTGTGGCATTAGACATAATGAAAAAGCAGATGAATTGGCAAAGGTCGCATCATCGTTGGGCACTCTTGAGCATTATATTTTGCAATCCCAAGATTTGTGTACTAAAGCTAAGATTGATCTTAATGAGAGTTGGCAGGCACACTGGAATACGTCAAGCTTGTTAAAAGGCAGATTTTACAGAGAGATACAAGATATAATCCCAACTAAACCTTGGTTCTGCAAATATAAATTAGCAAGCAAAAGGGCGATTTCTATTATCTGCAGGTTAAGACTAGGCCATACATGTACGCCGGTTCATTTATACAGGATAGGTGTTCGTAACAGCCCTTTATGCGATTGCCAGATAGAAGAGGGCTCGGTGGATCATATTTTCTTTAACTGCCCCATGAACCCAGTTTCCCTCTATGATTCCCTCCCTACTAAAATGCCAAAACCCATTAACCTGAAATCCATACTTGCCAATATTCCCAAACCTGTGTTTTTTAATATTTTATATAAATATATTAATATTCATAATATTAAACTGTAAAACGTACTAATGTACTTGTCTGATTGTCGTATTTACTTATATTAATTGCTTATGTGATGTCCTTATATTTATTTATGTTCTATTTAGTGATGCTATTATATTCATAAAAATAATCAATTATTGTGTATTTTATTTTTAGGTGGTGGTGACAAAAGTAACATATAAAATAGAGAACAAGCATTTTGATTGTTACATTCTTTTCTTTTTTTCTATGTAAATTTATCTGATTTCTCAAGATGCTGTGTTTTTCTCAAACTTGACACTGGCAGTCAATGGCAGTTCACCCAAGAACAAGCCGAAAGCCAATACAATATAAAAGAAGAAGAAGTACGACGTTTACCTGCATATTTCAGTGTACCTACATGTAGATTAAATGAATGATATAAACATTAAACAGTCGGAATATAAATAAATAGACAATTAAAATATATCAAAGTAAGGTGATGGAGCCATTAACAATAAAAATAAAATAAACATGCAATAATAAAATAGTAATGAGGTTATAAACCAAAGAAAAAAGACAAGAATTAAAAAGTACTTACAACGGCCCAACTACAACAATAAGAATAATAATAGACGAAAAAATACACTGTGAAAAGAAGTTAGCAAGAAATAGAGTTTAATACAGCTAATATTCCAGGTTCAGTTCAATTATCATTGCGCAATGGAAATATTTCACTACTGACTGGTGTTCGATTTAGGGAGGGGTCTGAAGAATATTGTGGCGTTTTAATCAAGTTTTTATCCGGTTTCGGTGATTGAGAAGGAGGCGTTCTATGCAGCGACATGTTGATGTAGGCCTATTTCAATCAGAGCCGTCGGCAGTTAATTAACTATTTGCTACACTCTCACTCGTGTGCTGGGCGGGGCCTACCACAAGGACGGTCGCACGCGCAGACAACTGTTTCCTGTTGTCCGGTAGCACGGTCTCGCTTTCACGAGGTGGGCGGAGTTAGTTTGACCACACGGCAATACAAGTGTCCGTCGCGTACACAGCTAGCCGTCACTTTTACGCACGTAGAACGGTTTCTTTCAGACAATATAGGTGGGACCACATCAGTCACGATCACTATCTCCTTATGTTGCCCTGGTACACAACTGATTTTATTTTTATCAATTTATTAATTAATTTTGCAAATCACACAGAAACTGTTAGCACAACCGAGCCGAACCGAGTCCGAGGAGGAAGAGGAATCTATGATTATCTATGACTATGCAAATATTTACAACGTAACTTTATGGTGTATTTCACGGTTAGGAACCGTCTAGATCCCCACGCCTTGATAATCCTCCAGAACGGTAGTCCGTTGGTTTCAGAGCAGGTGACCAGGGATTAAGACCCGCGAGTCTTCCCTATTTCTTAGAATAGATTAATGCTTAATCTAGATCATATGTTATGTTAATTCAGTGAGTTGCCTGACTCCCTAAGGAGGTAAATTAAAGAGAAGAAGCCTCAGCTCTGTTTGTTTGATTTGTGTCTTCCCGTGTATGGAAATCGACGGCCTATTCGGCCGCCGCCGATTCCCATCCCGCTAGCCGTGGTTATAAAACAAATTTCAAATCTCACAATCGCGTTGTTATATACAACCCCGTTATAAATATATATACGGACATATATAACCCATTTGTTATATAACAACATACACACCAGAACAAAATGGAAAGGCTGAGAGAGAAAATCGAACCTTAGTTAAGTCAGCAAGAGCAATGTTATATGCAAACAATTTACCAAAGAAATTGTGGGCTGAAGCTGTGAATACAGCGGCATATGTGTTGAATAGAACTGGAAGAACAAAACAAAATGGTGTCACACCATATGATATATGGACAGGAAAGACATATGACATCAATAATTTGAATATTTTTGGTACAAATGTATATGTACACATACCAAAAGAAAAGAGAAGAAAGTGGGACTCAAAAGCCAAGGAAGGCATTTTTGTGGGCTATGGAGAGAATGTAAAAGGATACAGGATAGATAGATAGATAGATAGATAACACTTTATTATACACCAATACAAAAATGAACTTAAAGACTAAAATTATATCTAGTTGTGTACAAAGGGCGGTCTTATCGCTAAAAAGCGATCTCTTCCAGACAACAACCAGGATATGGTTTCGTATTGAAAATACAGTTGAAAACAAACGAGATGTTATATTTCTTGATAAAGAAAGCAACATAAAGTCAGCTAACCAAGACACAAGTGCCCCAAAGATAGATATTGAGGAACCAATTATACACACGAAAATGAGTCAGCAGTCGATATTGGAAGATAATTACAACCCTATTTCTTCAGAAGATAAAAGTAGTATAAACCGTGTACAGACAGTGAAGTGAGTGAAAGCGAAGTGAATATAACCTCACAACATTGTCAAAGATCTAAGAGGATGAGAAAACCACCTTCTTTCTATAAGTGTCAACTTGCTTTAGTGGAATGTAACAATATAGAACCTAAAACATACAAGGAGGCTATGGAAAGTAAAAATGCTGAGGAATGGACGAAGGCCATAAACTGTGAGTTAAATACATTAATTAATAATAATACTTGGGAGATTTGTACTGAAAATATAACTGATCCAATTATTAGTAGTAAATGGGTTTTTAAAATAAAATATCTTGATAATAAATGTCACTATAAAGCTAGGCTAGTAGCCAGGGGTTTTGAACAACAAGAAAATATTGATTTCTCTGAAATTTATTCTCCAGTAGCAAAATTGTCAACATTCAGGTTATTTATCTCAGTTGCTACAAAGTTAAAGGTACCTATTCACCAAATGGATGTGACAGGTGCATTCCTGTATGGGGAAATTAATGAGAATGTATATCTTAAATTACCTGATGGGGCTTATTCTGATGGAAAACAAATAGTAAAATTAAACAAGTCTTTGTATGGTTTAAAAAAAAATCACCTAAATACTGGAATGAAAAGTTCAATTCTATAATTTTAAATGCAGGTTTCAAAAGATCTGAAAGTGACTCGTGTTTATATACTAAATGTAATAATAGTAAACAAATCTATGTTTTATTATATATTTGGTTCTTGTGATAAAATGGTCAATGACCTTAAATTGATTTTACATAAAGAGTTTAGTATGAAAGATTTAGAATTTGCCTCAGAATTTCTTGGTATAAATATAAAACAAAACTTGAAAACTAATGTAACTGAATTGTGTCAGAAAAATTATCTTTTAAATGTTTTGAAAAGATTCAATATGGAAGATTGTAAGCCAATGTCTACTCCAATGGCTCAGAACTTTAATGTTTCTTTACTTGAATGCAGTGATATACCTATAGATAAGGACATAGAAAATAAATGTCGACAAATCCTAGGGTGTTTAATGTATGCCGCCTCCTGCACTAGGCCTGATCTCTGTGCAACCATTTCTATACTTAGTAGATATCAAAATTGTGCATCTCATGTTTTATTAACTGCTCTTAAAAGAGTTTTAAGGTATATTAAATATACAATTGATTATAAGTTAATTTATACATATGATAAAGATGTATTACAAGGTTATTGTGATGCAAACTGGGGAGGTGATCTAGTGGATAGAAAATCTACCACAGGCTATTGATTCTTTTTCTCAAATTGTCTTATAACTTGGTGTTCTAAAAAGCAAAGTAGTGTTAGCCTGTCTTCAACAGAATCTGAATATATAGCCGCCAGTATGGCTGTCAGCGAGGTATGCTGGCTTATCAATTTATTGGAAGATTTTCAGATATGTAAAACAACACCTGTTTTGATATATTGTGACAATCAGTCAGCAATTAAAGTAGCAAATACAAATACAGTGAAACGATTAAAACACATTGACATTCGCTATCACTTTATTGGGGAAAAGATTCAGAATGGTACAATATGTTTACAGTATTTAAAAACTGAAGATCAAATAGCTGATATGGTTACAAAATGGTTAAAAAAAGATATGTTAATGAAATTTTGTAAAATGTGTAGTCTCATCAGTTAATTGTAGTTAAGTATAAAGTTTTTTTTTTTTAATTTGTATAAGTTTAGTTACATAATAAAGTAATTAAAGTATGTAGTATATAAGTGATAGCAATATAGGCCTTTTGTAATGAACAAAGATTGTAAATTTTAATTTTTTGGTTTTGAAAAAGTTATTTATAAAGAAGTTTCTTTTGGTTGATTGAACATAGTTTTGTATAAGATGTAAATTAAGATTGTTTTTGTAATCTACGTTTCTTATGAAAAGGTTTTTTTTTAATGTATATGTGTATTACATTGAGGGGGGTGTTATAATGTGTCATTGTCACCGTAGTGGGTAACAGTTGTAAAGTGTCAAATACCAATGTAATACCTACTCTGTGACGAATAAACTCTCTGCTGCGTTGAATCTCGTACAAGGTTGTTTCATTAATATTATAATCATAATTAATCCTAAAACAGTTTCATTATTTGTTATCGTCCTTAAGCGGTGATGCTTTAACTATTGTCAAACCGTTCCCAATTACTCATGAACATTATCGAGAAGCATATTTAGCATTATCCGCGCGCTATAAAAACAAATGTGATTTAGCCTTTACATGTTGGCGGGAAATTTTGAATGTTGAATTTAACTACGATGATGCACATGCATTTCAAAAGTCGCTTGACATATTTGAAGAGAATTTGAGCATTTTAAAAACGATTAACCTTCCAGTGGATCAGTGGGATTTTGTCTTAATTTATCTTATTTTATCTAAAATTAATCCCAAATTGAGTCGCGATTTTGAAGAAAAGCACTGTGCTGTTGAGTTGCCAACTTATAATCAGTTGAAAACATTCTTGCATTCAAAATGTGATGCCTTACTGCGCGATACTCATTTCTTTGATTCTGCAAAATTAAAAAAATCGTTGTATAAGTTTTCTACCACTCCGCAACCAAACAAAACAAACGTACTACAATGTCCCATTCACTTGTTGCCGCATCACCCACAGAAGATATCACCCAATCCGGAGGTGTCGTGTATACGAGTAAATGTTCCTTTTGCGGCGAACTTCATTCAATTGCGACATGCTCAACATTTCTTGAGAAAACTCTTAAAGAGCGAATGAAAACCGCAACAGATAAAAAATTGTGTTTTAACTGTTTGAAGCCATCACATCAATTGAAGGACTGTAAATCAGTATTTTCTTGCCGCAATTGCAAACGAAAGCATCACACGTTACTTCGTCGTGATACTCCTGTAGATACAAATACAACTGAATTATCCTTAGTTTCTAGATCACCGTCATGCACCACCGTTCTATTGGCAACTGCAGTAGTCTAGGTTAAGAACGCCTATGGATTTATGCAACCGTTCCGTGCTTTATTCGACACTGGAAGTCAAAGTAACTTTATTACCGAATCGGCAGTTAAGCGGTTACATTTGTGTCCTACTCGAGGTAACGTTAACGTCAGTGGACTTGGAGAATCACTTGCTCATATTCTTGGTGATGTTACCTGTAAAGTCGGGACAAACAATAAGTTACTATTTGATTTAGATCTCCATGTTATTTCCACAATATGCGGTGATCAACCTATTGCGAAATTGAACACTACAGGTTGGTCACATATCAATTCTTTACGTCTAGCAGACCCTGGTTTTGATATTCCTGGTCCTATCGATCTGCTGTTTGGCGCCGATGTTTTTGCAGACTCAATTTTGAATCAACATATCAAAGGCAATGTTAATCAACCTACGGCATTCAATTCTGTCTTTGGATGGCTGCTCCTTAGAAAAACTCGTTTAGCGTCGAACAACTTGCTTCATACATCATCAGATATAGATAATCAGTTGACATCATTGGTCCAACATTTTTGGGAATTAGACTCTATACCTAAGGCATCCCTGCTAACTCCAGATGAAGTTCGTTGTGAAACACTCTTCGAATCTAATTATTCTCGTGATTCCTCTGGCAGATATATGGTTCGTTTACCATTTAAGGACACTTCAGAACCCATATTCTATGGATCTCGCGATGTTGCCTTGAGACGATTTCATGCGATTGAGCGTAGGTTGTCTCGTCATTCCATCTTACAAGAACAATATGTAGATTTTATGACAGATTACATCACAAACGGTCATATGTCGTTGGTTCCAGTAGACGAACTTAGTTCAGGTAAATATTATATTCCACACCATTGTGTCTTACGTTCAGATTCAGCAACTACATGTCTTCGGGTAGTCTTCGACGCATCTGCTAAAGGTACTAATTCACGTTCCTTGAACGATACTCAACTTATCGGCCCTAAATTACAACCAAATATCCTGGAAATCTTTTTGCGATTTAGAAGACACAATGTCGTTTTTACAGCGGATGCAAGGTGTAACGGATCCACCATGCTTATGAATTTTATTTTGAACTATAATTTATTAAACATGTACTTATGTAATAAAAACTTTTGTACTTTAAAGAAAACAAGTAAGAAATATTAAAGTTTAAAACCAAAACTAATAATGCGTATGATTCTATTGAACTTTAATTTACAATTGTACATACTTTAAAACATAGTCAGGGCATAAAGAAATAACGATAGGAATCTACTGGTTCTAAGGAATTGATCATTATTGAGTGTTAGCTAATCTGAATCTTATAGTAACACAGTTAAGACACATATTTGCATTTGCAGTATAGATCGATTGATCGATAATTTCTCAATCATTTTTAATTAACGAACACTCTGAAACTAAGGCCAAATAGGTCTAATTTACAAATAACGCTTAAACAATCAAGGATCGCTGAAAGGGGCCGTCCAAATAATGAAAGAACACCCCTTTATTGGCAGTGGTGGTGGCAGGATTTTTGAGAATAAAAGCCTGCGACACAGTCGAAAAAAGGATGATATTATGATTCGAATCGGAGTAAATCGCGAGATAGATCTGGGATGATTAATCGAATCGGAGGAAATCGCGAAGTAGATCGAAAAGGGGGACTTTCAACGAGGATTCACGAAGGTTCCTGTATAGACTTTTACACAGACTTTTGGGGTAACTCTGACAGATTTTCAAACAGACTTACACAGGGACTCTCGTGAGGAATTCTAGACAGTCTTTCGAAGCGTGAATTCGCGAGTTTTACTTGAAGATTTGACAGTTGTGTAGTCCGTCGTTCAGAGGTCGAAGCCTCGCTGTCAAGTCTGAGATCCATCGGGTTATTATTATTGGATCACGCGGTCGAAATATAGCTCCGGGTACGCCGTTGAGCTACGCGAACGAAGTTGTAGTGTTGTTATTTATTATTTAAATAGTAATAGTTAAATATAGATTCTGTTAATAATTAATATCCTTTAGTTTTAGTTTGATTTTTGAATTTCTAATTCAAGCGTAGACAAAAAGGGGGCGGATTAAATGAGAACAGACGTCTTTAATTGGTAAAATATACTAGCGGGGTTTTAGAACAAAAGTAGTAGTAATGCACTGTTAGAGTTTCATTGTTACATTTGTGGGTTGATTTTAACTTTCACATAAAATCATATGATTACGTGATTTAAAGATTTTGGGGTTCATTTAATTCATTATTTAATTCTTAACTAGCACTAGATTAGTAGCAGTTTTGATTCAATTCGACAAATTAATTAATAATCTCGTGATAAATCATTCTCTATAATAAAATTATATAGGCGTCAAAGTTTTAGAAATGAGTAGTCCGTATTGTTAGTCCGATCTGTGCGGAGATCGATAGATTAAAAGTGGTTCCAGTTAGGCGCATTCCAGTCATCAAAATCCTGAAATAATAGTAGCGGTTACGTGAGTAATAGAGTCCCCGTTTAATGACGAGGACTAGCATGTTAGTCATATTGCTAATAGTTGTTTGCTTTTATATAAATGGTTGAATAGAGTTCGTCTGGGATCTACAGAGTTATGTATAAGCAGGATTTTTCAGTTGAATTTCAGGTGGAGTAATGTAAGTAATATTATACTAATTCAAAATAGCCGAGGATCTCTTTATTAGATGTATTAAAATATATTCTATAATGATTTATTTAAGCTGAGCAATCCTACGTTTAAGCTATATGAATGAATATATTATTCAAAATTATTACTAATTCATTATATGATAGTTGTACATCGTAATGTTATAAATAACGTTGACTATTTATTCAAAACACTATGATCTGATATACGTATTTCTAACATCTTTGACCGAACTATATCTTTAAGGTTGAATTCAAACTCTACGTTTATAATATTGGTTCTCTTACTTTAAATAAGTCTAAGGGGCGTCATTAATAAAACGATAAATACGGAGTTACTGGTCTTTGTTTCCTTTCGAAATCATTTGATATCATAAAAATTACAGTAGCGTTTATATAACACTTATTCTAACATATTATAAATTATGTACTTAATTGTACTGTACATTATTAAATGAAATTTATTCCTTTATCAGGGTCTGTTGACTTGTTTTCATGAAGGATGATATGCGGGCTAATGATTGCAAGATACAAATAAATAATTGAGAATTGTACAAAAGTGGAGCTGGAGGAAGATAGCAAGTCTGACTGCCAGTTTAAATTGAATCAGGGTTAAGGGCCATATATATATTTATTCTAGTCTTGACATACAAGTTCTCGTTTAGTCATTTCTGCCTTATAAATGCAGTGCTTGGTAAAATGGACAGATAGCTCGATTAGTTCTTGAGAATTGTACATCGTAGCTATAGTACATGATTCTTGCCTACCTGGGTACGATATTTATTATCGTGACATTCTCATTCGACAGTTTGTGTTTTACACATAGGTCGTTCGCAAACGTCGATTAGACAAATGCGGCGGAATGGTTTGTTATCAGGAAGTGCCTCGAGTCAGTGCTCTAACTGTCCTGTCTGCTTAAGTAAACGACTCTTGTTGTCTGGTCTAGTTTGACTTGGACTGTGTTGAGGTAAAAATGACTCACCAATGAACTGTTAAATTCAGTTCGGCATTGAATGCCTGCCTTCCTGTGTTGATTATCAGTGGGATTAACTCTGATTCAAATGACTGTTTCAATTGATAGTTATTTGCCTAAAGTAAAACACTTAAAAGGTAAGGTTATGCCAATGGTATCATATTATACCCTTCCTATCCTCATACTGGGGAATGAGCCAATATTTTATATTGTAACTAAATTATATAATACTTGTGCTCGTCAGCGGTGTATCTGCTTGAGCGCTGATACAGCTTACTTGTCTAACTATGGTCGATGATTCTTTAATAGATAGTTGGCCTAGGCATAGTAACTCGCAGTGCACGTTCGTAATATTCGAACCGTCTGACATGTTCACAATGTATTTTTGAAAGTTGCGTATTGGCACTTTCAATAAATTATTGTTAGTCATTTAAATGCTGATATGAAATGTTTGGTAAAACGCTCGTCTTCGTGGCCTATATCTCAAATCAATACATGCGTGACTAGTAAGTGCTTCCCACCTGAGTGCTATATTACTAATTACACGGCGTCTAAATTCTATTTACAGAAAGACAGCCTATTTATTCTAAATAGCCTCATGGGGCAGTATTACGATACTAAGTACCGAAAGGACGCTATGTATTTTTGTGAGTTGCTTCGGCACTCTCAAAACCCAATTCTGGCCTTACACACACACATTAACCGAACTGGATTATCGGTCTAAATGACTCACATAATATTTAAAGGATATATTTTTGGGATTGGTTCATCGACTAGTTCCTTTCTTATCCAGAAGGTATAATAAAAAGTGACTGTGAGGGATCACTTCTTGACCCGGGTGGAAGGAATTTTGGGTTTATTATACCTTTTTATTAAATCTTCATTAATTAAATCCTTCCCAATCTCCATAATTTTATATTCTATTTATATACTCACTAAACTCTTAGTTCATAACCACTAAAATCATACAAACGTCTATATAATACCTATATTAAATTTGTATAAATCATACTTTTACTTCGTTTCTTACTGTAGGTCGTAGTTCTTCACGGTGAGATGGACCATGTCTAGGCTCCTCCTGGACGATTTGAGGTTCTTGTAGTAATCAGTGGACTGTTATGATTGTATGAGCTTTATTAAAGATATTATACTTGTATGTGACTATAATGTATGCGTCGCCGGACGATGTGTGGCGGAGTGAATGTGATTGCGGTGTTGGCGGCTCCCCTCCTAACAAAGCAGAGCCAGTTAAGCTCCAACAATCATAAGTAAAATTACCCACCATATTATACATGCATATTACATAATTACATATATACATACTTACATATATACTTTACATACACTACACTTTATGTATTACAAGATACATAGATACGCATCTCTACATACATATTATATACACATATTATTCTAAAATTAAAATCTAATCAATCAAATTCTTATTAATAACGTATTATATTTATAGGTTTAGGAAGGTATTCGGAAGCAGATTATTCCGTTCACCCTAGTTTCGTTATAGGTAACTAAAATAGGCAAATAGTTCGGTAAATCTAATAGTTAATCACAATCCGTCATTAATACTGGGTATGATATTTCAACTTCTGAACTTTTAAATGATTTCCTTGTTTGGACAAATTTCCATAGAACTGAGTTATTACAATATTTATATACACAACGTAGGATACCTATCACTAGACATATTATCACAGCCAATCAAACCAAAAGGAAATTCTATAATAGATTTCTTTATAATTACAATTCTAAGGGCGGAAAAATTTTAGAGTATCCATATACTCTTTGCTCTTATATGTATATTGTTTATATATATTGTTCGACGAGAATAGCAACCCTCGATCAACGACAGACATTTTTTTTTTTTTTTTTATTATTAGGTTTGAGCTGTCATTTTTAATATGATTGGCTGTGGCTTGTCTCTTCTTTTTCTGTTACAAAAAATAAAATAATTCTTAAAAAACAAAAAGGCCTATAGAATTATATTAATAGCGAGACTTCATCATATCACCGCATTTACATGGACCTTCAGCCGGATTACGGAACCATTGGAAAAAAGTTATGCAAAATCCGTTAAACGACACCGAGGAGTCCAGTCTACCAAATCGGCCAAAGGAAGAAAAAAGGAAAGGAGGAATCACATCGAAAGTGCAGTGTTTTGGTTAACCAGGTTTCCCAAAGATGTCTGAACTTAGGGAGCTTAAGAAAAAGAGGAGTAACTATAAGGGAAGGTTAACAGCCTTTAGTAATTATTTTGCATCTATTGAATCTACCGAATTAACCACCAGCCAAGCAGTGGAACTACAGTTACGTGTGAGTAGGTTAGAAAATTTATTTGATGAATTTGACAAAGTTCAAGTTCAAATAGAATGTTTAACTGACAATGCTGAGGTGGAATTAAATGAAAGAATAGCAATAGAAGATCATTATTATCAATTAGTAGCTGAATGTAAACAAATGATTAATAATTCTACCAAAAAAGAAATACAAGAGAATAAGTCAAATGCCAACATTCCTAACCGTCAGCTGGTAAGGTTGCCCACCATTCAATTACCCAAGTTCAGTGGATTGTATGAAAATTGGCTTGAGTTTCATGACACTTTCACAAGTCTCATCCATAACAATGATGATATAGATGAAATTAATAAATTTCACTACTTAAGATCATCGCTAGAGGGTCAGCAAGCATTATTATTCAATCACTAGAGTTTTCTTCAAGTAATTATAAAACTGCATGGAATCTTCTTTGTGAAAGGTTTGACAACAATCGCCTGCTTATACAGAATCATGTTTCTGCTTTATTTAACTTGGAACCTATTAATAAAGAATCTTCAATAAACTTTAAGTGTATGATAGACCAATTAAATAAAAATATCAGAGCCCTCAGCACTTTAGGTGTACCTGTTCATTACTGGGATACACTCCTGATTCATATTGTTTCCAACAAATTGGATTCTAAAACATTTCGGGAGTGGGAACAGTATAAAGCAAACTTAGATAAAACCAATGTAATTTCCTTTGCCCAATTTATTCAATTTTTAAGAAATCGTGCCGACCTCTTAGAAACTTTAGAGTTGTCAAAAAACACTAATTCTTTAGGCAATTTAGTAAAAACTAACACTAGAATAAAATCACTAGTCAGTGTAAACAATAATAAATCATCAAAAATTCTTGCCCAAAGTGTGATGGTGATCACTACTTGAACACATGCCCACAGTTTCTAGCCTTAAATGCATCTGAAAGAATGTCATCTTTGCCTCGTTTTAGAGTATGTTTTAATTGTTTTCGAAGTGGTCATTTTCTCTAATAAATGTATGAAGGCAGGGTGTAAGATTTGTAAGCGTAAACATCACACACTGCTTCACGTGCCAACCACTGAACGTAAACCAATCCCAGCATTGGATAAAACATCAGATAACAGTTCAGAATGCAATGGCCATAATAATGTTGATGTACCTACCAGCAATGATCATGTGGTACTATCGGCGACTGTGACCACACATACATCTGAACGCAGTGATGTTCTTTTGTCAACTGCATTAATTAAATTAAAAAATGCAAATAACCAAGATGTAATTGTTCGCGCCCTTCTTGATTCTGGTAGCTCATCGAGTTTAATTACAGAAAATTTACAACGCAAGTTAAATTTACCTTTCATTAAGGTGAATCAGTCTATACAAGGTCTCGGGAACTCCTTGTCTCATGTTAGGAAAATGTGTAAGGTAAATATTAGTTCATTAAGTGAACGTTACTCATCTACTATTCAATGCTTTATTTTACCTATTATCACAGATAATCTGCCCATTCGAAAAATTGATTTATCTCATTTAAAAATACCAATAAATATACATTTAGCAGATCCTGAATTTCACACACCTGCTAGTATTGACATGATCATAGGTGCTGATGTATTTTGGAACCTATTAGGGTCTGACAAAATATCATTAGGCAATGGAAAACCGACACTTTGTCAAACTAAGCTTGGTTGGTTAGTTTGTGGCCCAATTAACAGCGGCTATGTGTCCACTTCTACTTTGCCAATTAAATGTAATTTTGCTCATGTAACTTTAAATAGTCCTTCACAGTTTAATGAGTGTGATGACATTCAAAACCAATTAACGCGTTTTTGGCAACTAGAAGAAGTTTGTCATCAGTCATCCACTTATTCTCCTGAAGAGAGACGCTGTGAAGAACATTTTATAAAGAACACTACTCGCTTGGAAAGTGGTAGGTTTTGTGTCAGAACTTTAAAGGAATCTTCAGATCAATTAGGCGATTCATTCCAGCTAGCAAAACGCTGTTTACTATCTTCAGAGGTTAGAAATAAAGGTCGACCTGCATTCTATAAACTTTATAAAGACTTTATGTCTGAATATATTCATTTAAATCACATGACAGAGTGTACCATTGATACAAGTAACAATACTAATTTTATTCCACATCATGGTATACTGCGTCAAAATAGTCCCACTACCAAGTTACGCGTAGTATTTAATGCAAGCGCACCCACTACCACTGGAATTTCCTTTAACAACATACAGATGGTAGGGCCCACCGTTCAAGATGACTTGTTATCAATATTAATTAGGTTTCGTACACACAGGTATATACTTTCAGCCGATGTGGAAAAAATGTATCGGCAAGTAGCTGTACATCCATCCGATAGACATCTACAGCAAATCATATGGCGTGATGACTCATCCACTCCACTTAAAGCTTACCAATTAAATACGGTAACCTATGGCACTGCAAGTGCACCATTTTTGGCAACGAGATGCCTTAAGCAAATTGGTCTTGAATGTGACGACTCTAGCATAAAAGAAGTAATTCTACATGACTTCTTCGTTGATGACCTTCTAACTGGGGTAGATCAATTTGACGAGGCGATTTTACTTCGCGATAAAATAACTAAGACTCTTGCTTCTGCCTGCATGCCCTTAAGGAAATGGAAGTCAAATGAGGCTGCTCTCATTCCGGTTCAAGTGCAGTCGTCTTTCGATTTGGATATCGGAAGTACTGACCTCTCACGTACCTTAGGACAGAGTTGGCTGACGCAAACGGACGAATTGTGTTTCCCCATTGATTTTCCCGCCAATAGTGAAAACACAAAACGCGAGCTACTTGCCACTATTGCGCGAATTTTCGATCCTTTAGGTCTTTTATCGCCATGTGTCATACGTTTCAAAATCTTACTACAAAGATTATGGTTGGCAAAGGTAACTTGGGATGAACAATTACCAGATGATATCATTAAAACATGGAATAACCTAATAAAGTTATTGCCAGTGCTTAACGAATTAACCATACCTCGTCATGTTATTTGTTACTCTTACACATCCATTAATTTACATTGTTTTTGTGACAGTAGTGAACATGCTTATGGAGCAGCTATTTACGTTCAAAGTATTGATGAACATGGAGATGTCGTAGTCCGATTGCTGATCTCTAAGAGTCGTGTTGCACCGATAAAACCGGTAACCCTACCACGCCTAGAACTCTGCGCAGCCTTGGTAGGTGCGCGCCTTTATGAAACGGTTATGTCGGCTCTCAGATGTAAAATATCCAACGTTACGTTCTGGACTGATTCGATGGTCGTCTTAGGTTGGTTGAAACTATTACCTATTAAATTAAACACCTTTGTTCGCAATCGTGTTGCAGAGATTTTGGAAAAAACCAACTCGTGTACTTGGCGGTATGTCCCTAGCCACGACAACCCAGCTGACTTAATTTCACGCGGTATAAAGGCTAATGCAATGCTTGCACTAGAACTATGGTGGTGTGGCCCGTCATTCTTAAGACAAAACCATACAACCTGGCCCTGTACACCAGGAGAACACGTAAATCTTCCTGAAATGAAACGTGATACTTGTCTTCACGTTCTTATTGATAATCGATCTAACAATTTAATCGAATTTGAACGTTTTTCAAATTTACAAAGACTTGTACGTGCGATTGCCTATGCCTTTCGGTTTGTCAAAGCTTGCAGGAAACAACGCCATGTTAGTACTTATCTAAGTCATGAAGACTTCCAACATGCTATGAACCATATAATAGTACAATCTCAACGAGAGTCATTTAATGAATATAATTTCTTGTATGAAAAGAAATTATTACCTTTTAAAAGTCCTTTATTAAAATTTAATGTTTTCCTAGATGAACATAAAATTTTGCGCGTTGGTGGTCGCTTACGCAACTCTGAATTTTCATACTATAAAAATATCCAATCTTATTACAGTCCTCTCATCGCTTTACAAAACTTTTATTTTATTCTGAGCATATCAGACTAATGCACGCTGGCCCCAATTACTTCTAGCATCAATTAGAGAAACCTATTGGCCAATAGGTGGCCGAAATTTGGCTAAGGCTTGTTACAGACAGTGTTTACGATGTAAACGTATGAAGGGTCAAACAGTGGTGCCTCAAATGGGTAATTTTCCTGCAAATAGACTTCTATCTAATGTTTTTCCCTTTCAAAATGTAGGCGTTGATTATGCAGGGCCTTTAATGGCAGCTAGTCGTCAAGGTCGTGGATGCCGACAGGTGAAAGTGTACGTGGTCCTCTTTGTGTGTTTCTCAGTAAAGGCAATCCATTTGGAATTGGTGAGCGATTTGACCAGTGACAATTATTTACAGGCCTTGCGTAGATTTATGTCTCGTAGAGGAAAGCCTCTAAATGTCTATTCTGATAATGGGACAGCATTTGTAGGAGCTTATAATGAATTAAGCAAATTCTTAAAAACTAATTGTGGTTCCATTGCTGAAGGTGTAGCTCATGAAGGCATACGTTTCCATTTCATTCCGCTTATGCCCCTCACTTTGGAGGTCTTTGGGAGGCAGGAATTAAGTCCACTAAATACCATTTAGTTAGGGCTTTAGGAAATTGTCACCTGACGTACGAGGAACTTAACACTGCACTAATTCAAATCGAAGCTATCCTCAACTCACGGCCGCTCACTCCACTGTCATCTGATCCAGACGATCTATCTCCTCTCACTCCAGGCCACTTTATAATTGGAAGACCGCTGACATCTCTCCCCGTGAAAGACTATAAGGAACACTCTGTAAGCTACCTAACACGACATCAACGGATCGAGCAGTTGCGGCAGCATTTTTGGTCAAGATGGAGCAAGGAGTACATATCCGAATTACAGCAGCGCAATAAATGGCAAACTTCTAAGAATCCTCTGAAAATAAATACCCTCGTGCTGATCAAGGAGGATAATCAACCACCGTTGAAATGGAAACTGGGTCGTATTGTTTCACTTCATCCTGGAACTGATGGTGTCAGCAGAGTGGCAGACATTAGAATCGCTAATGGCATCGTTCGGCGTGCCTTTTCGAAGATCTGTCCTTTACTGGATCCTACTTTGGTTGAAGGCCAAGCCTCCAACGGCCGGGCGCATGTTCGACGAGAATAGCAACCCTCGATCAACGACAGACATTTTTTTTTTTTTTTTTTTTATTATTAGGTTTGAGCTGTCATTTTTAATATGATTGGCTGTGGCTTGTCTCTTCTTTTTCTGTTACAAAAAATAAAATAATTCTTAAAAAACAAAAAGGCCTATAGAATTATATTAATAGCGAGACTTCATCATATCACCGCATTTACATATATATATAGAGGGAGAGATCAGCCAATCTCTGTTTTACCAATTTGTCCAAAAAGGGGGGGGGGTTGTTACAAAGGCAGATGTATTGCCAGATGTTATTATACCCGGAGCATCGTGAATATCAGCGTATTTTTTGGAGACGATCTTCAAGCGAACCTCTTAAAGAGTATCGTCTTAATACTGTTACCTACGGCGTATCTTCGTCCCCATTTCTCGCATGCCGAACCTTGCAACAGCTTGCTAAAGATGATGGTCATTTGTATCCCATTGCAAAAGGAATAACATTATCTGATGTATACGTGGATGATATAGTAACCGGATGTAATTCGCTTGAAGATGCTCAACAAGCCAAACAACAACTTATTGCCATGTTCAAACGTGGAGGTTTCCAGTTAAGAAAATGGATTACCAATCAGTCTGAGCTTTTGTCGGACATTCCCATCCAAGACTGTTTAGCGAGCGCTGTATCCTTCGACAACTCTGAACCACCCATTTTAAAGGTACTGGGACTAAAGTGGGAACCTTTATCAGACACGTTCATCTTTGAAGTTAAACCGACAGAAAATCCATGTACTAAAAGATCGATTTTGAGCGAATTAGCTAGAATTTTCAACCCCTTAGGCTTCTTATCGCCTATTACAATACAAATCAAAACTTATATTCAGAAATTATGGATACTCGGTATTGGATGGGATCAACTACCACCCAATGACGTTGTTCGTACTTGGACTACATACAAGGCTGAATTATCACAACTTGTTGAACTTCGAATTCCTCGTAAGTAAAGTTGTTCCGATTCAAAATCTTGCGAACTTCACGGCTTTTGTGATAGTTCCGAGAACGCATATGGCGCTGTTATATATTTGCGCACCATCAATAAAAATGACACCATTTATATTCATCTAGTATGTTCAAAGGCTCGTGTGGCACCTTTAAAACGGATATCGTTGCCTCGTTTAGAGCTCTGTGCTGCAGTTCTGCTCGCAGACCTATACAAACTTATTCAAGACACTTACCTTGCTCATATTCAAATTAATACTGCTTTCTTTTGGTCTGATTCCGCCGTTGTTCTTTCATGGTTGCGTTCACCCTCCTCTCGTTGGACCACATTCGTTGCAAATCGTGTGAGTCACATCCAAGAGCTAATACTCACCAAATGTTGGCATCATGTGTAGACTGACGTGTCTCAGTAGATAATCCGGCAGATATTTGCTCGCGCCGACAATTGCCTAGTGAAATCATTCAGAATAAATTATGGTGGGTGGGACCTTGTTGGCTATCCCAACCTCAACATTGTTGGCCTTGACTGATTGACTTGATTGTTGTTGACGCATCACACGAAGAGAAACAGTTTATACAAGCTGAAGAACGACGGTCAATAGTATTAATGAGCAAACAAAACGCGTTAAACAATAATAGTGAAACTTTAATTATCAACAATTTAATAACTCGATTTTCATCTTTAACAAAGCTCATCAACATAGTAGCATATATGTATCGCTTTATCAACAATTCTCAAAACCCAAATCAGGCTATATCACATAAATTCATTAATAACGTGGAACGTCATCATGCCTTGATGAAAATCGTGAAACATGTACAACATCAGGTTTTTACAGATGTAATTATGAACATCAAATCAAAAAAGGGTCTATGCAAACCTTTCAAAAAACTCAGCCCATTCCTTGATGAACAAGGATTGCTTAGGGTGGGTGGCAGAATATCTCGATCGGGTTTAAAATTCGAACAGAAACATCCTGCCTTCTTACCATCTGATCATCCACTCACATATTTAGTCATAGATTATATTCATCGTAACTACTTGCATCCAGGCATAAATACCACACATTACTTACTTCTTCAACAATTCTGGATAATTGCGGCTAAACGCATAATTCGACGACACCTCTCACAGTGCATTCGATGTTTTCGCATTAACCCTCAGCCTTTACAGCCTATTATGAGCGATCTGCCTTCATTTCGAGTAAATCGAGTCAAACCATTTTCTGTCATAGGCGTCGATTTCGGGGGCCCGTTTCGCATCAAATTAGGCTCCCATCGTGGTGCCAAGATTGATAAATCCTATTTATGCTTATTTATTTGCCTTGCAATAAAGGCAGTACATCTCGAAGTTGTATCGACATTATCAGCAGAAGGGTTTATCGCTGCATTAAGGCGTTTTATAGGGCGTCGAGGTCGTTGCAATATTATACACGCAGATTGTGGGACAAATTTTGTTGGCGCTAAGAATCTACTATTGCCTTTAATGCAACAAGCTTCTAACGCAGAAAGCATTGAATTTAAATTCAATCCTCCTGGCGGGCCACATTTCGGCGGCGTTTGGGAAATCCAAATAAAGGGTGCAAAATCTCATTTATATCGAGTGGTAGGAGACCAAACACTGACGTTTGAAGAGCTAACTACTTTATTCGTCCAAATTGAGGCAGTTCTAAACTCAAGACCCCTTTATCCTATTAGTTCTGACCCAAATGATTTATCATGCTTAACACCCGGTCACTTCCTTACTTTAGAGCCATTGACGGCAGTTCCTGATGAAAATCTTTTGAATGCTAATATAAAACGTCTCCATCGTTGGCAAATGATTCAAGCCTTCCAACAAAACTTTTGGAATAGGTGGAAAACAGAGCACCTAAACTCATTAACGCAGCGCGCCAAATGGACAAAAGACTCCAGGTCTTTGTCTATTGGTTCGATGGTGATAATCAAGGATGAAAATCGAGCTCCTTTACATTGTCACTTGCAAGGGTAGTTGACCTTCATTTTGGTGGTGACGGCGTAGCTCGGAGTGCATTAGTCAAAACTGCCAAAAATCATGTCTTATCACGTCCGTTAGTAAAACTATGTCCGCTACCCGTAGAGGACTAGTTTTCATTGTTTATTTATTATATTTATTTTAGTTTTGTTTTTATATATCCTATGTATCATATTTATCTTAATTTATTGATTATTATTATTATTATTCTATCAGAAAATGCCATCGGCATTTTTGGTAGGCGGGATGTATCGTTACCATACCAGATTAATTTTGTTTTGATCGATGCTCAAGTGTTGTAGCTCTCTAGCAATATCGAGACATCAATTTTTTGACTGTCAACACAACGTACTGATCAAAGCTGAGAGTGGCAACACCAGTGCAAGAACGGCAGCCGAACAATAAAAACAAGATACGAGCGTACACGCGAAAGTTCAAAAGCCATCCCACCAAAATCTCAATATTCAAAAAAGGTGCTAGTTGCAGACTCAGGTACGTACAGTGTTTATATCGTTACTGCTAGATATAGAACCTTGAGCGTCGAAAAGGATCAAATTTTACCCAGAGTGGTGTTCGATCGCTTTTGCTGGGCAATCGAATGCTACAACTTGATTTTAATGTTCTTATATTTTGACTCTAAATAACCTTTTATTTCGTATAAGTATAACGTATTAGTGATTGTTAAAATCGAAACAAAATATTTGTATTTGAATTAATTATTTTGTAGAAATTTAATCAAAATTAATATTATTTAACTTGGAGATCGTCAATTAAATGTTTATTTTATCTGTATCATTCAAAATATCGCACATTTGCTTCAGTATTACTCAAAATTAGTTAAAATCTTACAATTTCTGGTAATTTCGTAGCTTCACTTTATTAATATATTTTTTACTTTTATTTTTTTTATAGCTGGAGTACAGCAGACAGGCTGACGGCCCACCTGATCGAAAGCGGTTACCGTCGCAACCTATACCTATGAACGTTTGCAACACCAGAGATGTCACCAACGTGCTGCCAGCCTCGAAGAAATTTTATGACACCCTTTTTGAAAAACTCCATATCGTAGCGCTGTGGGAAAACCTCGGCTGGGAGCTCATTCCAAATCCCCACGGTACGCAAGAGAAACTAAATTACTACAACATATAATAAAACACATCCGCTCGAACCGCGCTCGAGAACGGTCGATTTTTCCTAAACTCCTCGCGGAAAAATTCGAATAAATAGGTTTTTCTAATTGCATCGATCCGTGCGATATATCGTTGTGTGCGCGAAAGTGAGTTCAGTTTTGTGCTAGCATATTGGCACAAAAGTTACCGCGGAAAAACAGTTTTCAAAAACTTTGGATAATTTTAATTAAAAAAACTAAAGCGGTGAGGTGGTGTTTTTAAGGGCGACTTTTGTGCGCCCCGTGTGCCCCAACAGGATTGCAGTGCAAGTTTGGATTTCCCAACTCAGTTGGAAAAGTTGTAGGTCGAAAACCGAAACAACGTGGGCCGAAAACTGAAGCTACAGGTCGGATATGAAATCTAAAACTATCACGTGAAAGAGCACGAAATTATAAGAAAAGTGGCCACAAACGACCTTAGAATTGTCCCATATCGACCTGGGCAAAAATTAAAAAGTAGGAAAATTTTTCCAACTTTTTTGTTTTTCTGGCATAACTTGGAAAATCTCTTCGGGACTAAAAAATCCAGCACGGCAGCCACTGAGCCCTCGTTGAGAGACGCGTCGTCTGACACCCTACTTTTGAAGATCGGAGAAGATCCCGAGGAACCGGAAGCAAAAAAACAACTTCCTAACCTCAAAATTGCTCCGGAAATACTGGAGCAATTGACTTGGGTTTTGTTTGAAGACCTGATGAAGGGCGGTGCATTTCCGGTCCGAGCTGAATTTTAAGTTTAGTAGTTTTAAGTTATTTTCAATTAGTATTATAAACTTTGACTCCCTATATTTCCGAAACTATTGGAGACGAGAGGCATTTGAGACTACTAGCTTGTGCGCGCTAGCTAGCTCTACCTGGCCGTACTCAAATCCCATAAGGTTCTTAAGAAAAAAATCCAAAACTTTTTCAAAAAACTGAAATTTTCAAAATTTTCTACGTCTTTAAATTTATATTATTAGGGTAATTTATTTAAAAATATCATAAAATAGAGCACCTTTTAGCGTACCTTTCGGATATTTTTCGGCAATTTTATCTCCAATACTTTCGGAATTATTGAATTTTGAACATTTTTATTAAATAAATAGATAAATAAATAAGTTAGACTTAAATTAATAGTAGCATCGGACAGGTCTCTTCAAGACCTACGTCTTGATCTCAAATTCGGCTGTCCTAGGTCAATTCAGTCCAGAGAAACAGGTTTTTATTGGATTTTGGCCAAGGGCCGCCGCCATTTTGAATTTTTTGTTTCCCCATGTCTCCGGATATACAAGTCTGATTTCGACGCGGTTTTGACTGGGACGATAATCTAGCAGAAGTATCCGGGGATAAAAAGGGCAAAACTTTTTGACATTACATTCCCCAGTGCCTAACAACCGCATCGCAGACTCGCCCCGGATCCCGCAAAACCAGAATCTTAATTTCTAAAAAACTATACGTGATTTTAACGAAAAGTGCCAAAACTTACCATAATATCCTCGTGTATCCAGTTGTGTTTGTGTTAAAAACACCGCCGATTCCTGATAGTGGTCTAAATACTTACCACATTATCCTGCTACATCCGGCTGTATTATTGCAACAACGCTGTCAGCCCCTGGAATGGATCTGCATATCCTGTGAAGGAGTAATTGCATCCTGAGCCGCAGTTACCTACCTTCGATTACCCAAAGAGTTCCAGCTTTTAAACCTGAAAAAGGAGATAATGAAGAATACCCACCGATTTTTTCATTCTACTTCGTGATTGTTCATCGCGTATGCTGCACCTGAAAACATTATTAAGCATAGGCATCAATTGAAAACCCAAGTTTCGAGTGAGGTAACCCGATACGCAGCCTTATCGCATCGGAATGTTCCTGTCCGTCTCGTCTATATCCGTCGCCTACGCACTGTTATTATTGTAAGTGTTTGTCTGTGGTCATCGCTTTATCTAATTGAGATTGATAAATTAGGGTTCTATAATTTATTATATTAATGCTTGTCGTTGTTATATTAACTTGCTATCTGTTCCGATCTATTTTTCATTCTTAAATTAAATTATGCCAAAGGTGCTTAAGCAGGAGGAAACAAAACTCACGATACTTATCCCAGAACCGGAACAGATCGTAAGTGGTTCGGAAGCGAAATCACACGTTATTTCACCTCGGCTTACCAGGAAAACAGCTGCAATCCTCACGATGTCCGAATTGGACCTAAACACATTATTTAAATTCATTAAAGCATATGACAGCAGCCGCGAAACCTTGAATTCATTTTTGGTTAATTGCGGAAACGCATACAAACTCGCATCCGAAGTTCAACGAATTATTCTATTTAAATATATCCTCAGCCAATGAAATGGTAAAGCGGAGATAGCCTGCTCCGTCAAAGAGTTCTCGTGCTGGGAACAACTAAAGGAATTTATTAAAAATCAGTTCAGCAAAAGAAAAAATTATTCCCACCTCCTAACGGAGCTTCAAGAAAGCAGACAAGGTCCACAGGAGAACGTTAGCCAATACGCGCTGAAAGTAGAAACTTACCTTTCACATCTACTGACGGAAATTTCTCTATCCAATACAAAGAGTAACGAGTTGCCCGACCGCACTGCGGCCATGGAAGACCTTGCACTCCATCACTTCCTTATGGGGTTACACCCCCGTATTTCCAAAATTGTTAGATGTAGATCTCCCAGGACGCTTAACGAAGCCATTAACTTAGCCGTGTCTGAAGAGCGCATTCAACAGACACTATATAGACGTCCACACATCGACCAGACACTTGGTAATTTTAACAGAAATAAACTAAGTACAAGTACACCCAGACCAGAATATAATACGAATCCACAAAAGACATTCACCCCTTCAGCTTAAGGACCGTCCAGGGCCTTCTGCCGCTATTGTAAGACGGCCGGCCATGATATTCCCTCGTGTAAGAAACGAGAGTATAACAATAACCGTTATAGATTTTACCCTAACCAATTTAATACCCCAAATTCACCAAGATCACCACCGCGAGTGAACTCCGATGATAAACCAGAAGAACAAATCGGGCAGGATGAAGTTGATGTTTCACCAGCCCCTTTAAATGAATAAGCGTCTCGCTTCGGTGTCGCGCGAGACGAGTTCAGGAAGCCAACACCATATCCAATCCTTACCAACAACCTTGTCTTGATACATTCAGGTCCAACCGACAGGGTAACCAGCCCCAAACTAACGGACCTTACCGTATCCTAGAGTCCAACCGACAGGGTAACCAGCCCCGAACTGACGGACCTTACCTTATCCTAGAGTCCAATCGACAGGGTAACCAGCCCCAAACCGACGGACCTTACTCGAGTATAAAGTCCAACCGATAGGGTAACCAGCCCCAAACTGACGGACCTAATCCAGACGCATCCAGTCTCCCGCAATCAGCATCTGAAACAGAAAAAACAAAATTAAAATCATATAATATAAAACCTAATCTAAGAAAAGATCACTCACCTGTTGTTGTATTAAATATAAATCCGAGAGTTATTCCAAGCCGCAACATAACTGACAACAAGGTTTATGAAATTAATTTAGACATTACAAAAAACTCTTGCCTCACGCATTATTAGATTCACAAGCCTCGGATATCCCAATATCTCTTTTAGTCGATTCCGGTTCTGCTATATGTTTAATAAAAGAATCCAGTATTCACAAAAATCAGAAACTAACGAAAGAACCGATTAAGCTTGAGGGTATAGACCCGGGCGATGAGCCAACACTAACCGAAGGGCATTTTCAACTAAAATTAAAATTAAATAAATCCAAATTAGCATCCATTAAATTCCATGTCATTAAGAACAGAACCTACCTTACGATAGTATTATAGGGACAAACTTTTTAACCGCGTTCGGTTGTAAAATCGATTATACTCACGATACTTTAAAAATAGAAAACATGGAAAAAACATACTAAACATAAAACTACTTTTCTCCGATCCCTTCTACGTCATTCCCCCTCGTACCGAGGCTATTATTGAGTGTTCAATCCGAAATACGAACCTAAAAGAGGGCATTATCATAGATCAACATATATCTAAAGACATATTAATATCCAATTGTATAGTCAAGATCAAAGATAACAATCGTGTTAACCTAACAATCGCTAATATCTCAGAATCCAGTATCAGTATTAATCCGAACCTTCAACCTTAAGGTTAAACCACTTCATCCCATTGCCTTTTGCACCAACGCTAATTCCCAAGAAACAACTCACCGAACCGATGAAGTAATCAATCCCCTAAAGAATAGATCATCTCAATCAAGAAGAATCCAATGCTCTCATAGAACTTTGTTCTCAGTATTCAGACATTTTCCATTTAGCAAATGATCTGCTGTCCCACACATCTGCCCTCGCTCATCAAATAAAAACAAGTAGCAATGTCCCCATTCATACTAAGTCGTACAGATTCCCAGAATGTCACAAGAAAAAAGTTGAAACTCAAATTGACAAAATGCTCAGTCAAGGCATAATAAAGCCTTCGTCCTCTCCTTGGAGTTCACCAATATGGATAGTGCCTAAAAAAGCAGACTCCCAGGGCCAATGTAAATGGCCGATAGTATTTGACTATCGCAAGTTGAATGATATCACCATTGGTGAAATTTACCCCATTCCGCAGATATCTGAGATCCTTGACCAATTAGAAAATAGTAAATATTTCTCGACACTAGACCTTACCTCAGGTTTCCATCAAATCCTTATTTCTTCCGAAGATGCTTCTAAAACAGCCTTTTCCGTGCCCCAGGGCCATTACCAGTTCAACAGAATGCCATTTGGGTTTAAAAACGCCCCGTCCACTTTTCAGAAATTGATGAATATTTGCCTCTCCGGTCTCCAAGGAACACGTTGTTTCGTATATCTAGACGATATCGTAATATATTCTGCCGACTTAAATTCACACATTAACAATTTAAAAGCTGTATTCAATAGACTTCGTAGTTTCAATTTAAAACTACAACCAGAAAAATGCAAGTTCCTACGGAAGGAAGTAGCATATCTAGGACATATTATCGGTGAAGACGGCGTTAAATCAAACCCCGAACAAATTAAGGCTGTAACAAACTACCCGATTCCTCAGTCACCGAAGGATATCAAATCCCTCCTCGGCTTAGTGTCGTATTATAGAAGATTCATACCCGATTTCGCCAAATTGGCTAAACCATTGACTTCCTTGTTAAAGAAAGACGTCCCCTTAAAATTCCAAAATGAACAAAAATCGCATTTGAGTCCTTATAAAACAAACTTGTTACAGCCCCAATATTAGCCTATCCAGATTTTACACAACCTTTCATCCTAACCTGTGACGCATCTAATCATACCATGTCAGCTATATTATCCCAAGGCTCAGTAGGGCAAGACCGTCCAATAGCTTATGCGTCGCGTACTGTTAACAAAGCTGAGAGCAATTACACAGTTACGGAAAAAGAATGCCTTGCCATCATTTTTGGTACTAAAATATTCAGACCTTACCTTTATGGTTACCAATTTAAAATACTCACCAACCATAAACCACTCCAATGGCTGTTTAGTTGCAAAAACCCCGGGTCACGACTCGTCCGCTGGCGATTAAAGCTCGAAGAATTCGAATACGAAATTCAGTACAAGAAAGGAAAAATAAATTCTAACGTGGATGCCTTGTCTCGCTTTCCCGTTAATCCAATCCAACCCGGGAATCCAGAATCCAACCTTGCAGTAGACGAAGATCTAATGGACTTATTAATATCACCGCCGTCTTTTAACCCCGACGAAATCATTACTGCCTCGCCAAATACCCTCGACCTCAACGATGATCTTATATCACTTTCAGATATTATTGAAAACTACAGAGGAGTACATGGAAACGAAGTTGTTGACTTACCTGAACAAGTATTAGAACCGCCATTACTTCCCAGTGTCCAACCTGACGCTAATAGAATCGACTTACCTGAATACATACCAGAACTACCATTCTCTCCCAACACTACACCCGGTGTCGATAGACCTAACTTACCCGAATGTGTGCCGAGCTCACAGCCAATTCCCCATGTTCCTACGGATATCGATCCAATGCCATCCACCAGTTCATGTCCTGATTTACCTGTTGATAACTATCCCACGTTCCTGAAAGCTATGACAAATAAAAATAATTCCTTTAATACAAATATAGAAGAACATAACGAGAGCCTAATGAAGTCTTCTACAAAAATTATACTGTTCCCTACATCTATGGACTTAGACGAATCTAATCCCTATATCCAAGAGATTCTAAGTGATCCCGAAACGCTCTCTAACGTTTATAACGCTGAAAAAGAACTTTTCTCTTTCCAAAAGATTGAATACAATGATAAAATCTATTACTTACTTTTCATGAAAGTACATTATTTCGATGAATCATCTTATCCTGAAACGCTGATTTCCAAACACTGAAAACAATTCGAAACGAATTGATTGTCTTTAAGGATATAAATGAAATAAGTATATCCGACCTGAAAAATCCGTTTGAAAAGCACTCCTTTGTGAAAATCTATAATATATTAACATACCTTTTCCATGACATACGTATTAAAATCAAAATATATTATAATAATATTATATATCCAGCCCCTACGGAAATTAAGAAGATCCTTCTCGATAATCACGATATTCCAATAGCAGGCCATTTGGGGTCTGTTAGAATGTATAATAGAATAAAACAAACATACTACTGGAAAGGGATGCATAGTGACATAGAATCATATGTGAAACAATGTAAGTCTTGCCAAGAGAACAAAGCCCTTAGGAAAATAAATCGTGCTCTAATGCAAATTACCAGTACGTCAACAGAACCCTCTCAAAGAATATCCCTTGATATTTTAGGTCCACTCACTGAAGCTGGATCTGCAAAATTAAAATATATACTAACAATCCAAGATGATCTCACTAAATTCTCTTCCGCATACCCAATCCGCAGTACTACTGCCGAAGAAACAAGCGATTACTTGCTCCATTATATATCAATATTTGGTAAGTTTTTTTTTCTCACTACACTGCAAATTATGTTGCGCTATGGCATCCACAACGGGTAAGCAAGCGGCACACGTGCGCTGCTCTTGACGGTTGTGACTCGAATCCTAAATTTATAACCATAGAGGCAAAACGATTAGAGTCAAAATTGTATAGATAAATAAACCTAGTATGTAAAACTTGTTAAATTTATAATATATTTACATGAAATTTGGCCATCAAAATTATTGTAAGTAGTATATAAGAAATATGTAAAATAATATTTAAGAGTTTGTACAATAAGAGATAAATAAATAAAGCAAAAAACATCGTACCAACCCTCCCAAACATAATCCAACCTTTTTTTTTTTGGCCAGGGGAAATCCGTTTGAGGACTAAGCCGCGACAGGCACAGAAGCCTGGGGGGATGTTCGCGACTCGATGTGAGAGTGTGGGATTCGCCAGATCGGAGGTGGCACTAGCGTGTCCGATCAGAACCGGTGCCACGCTATTGCCACTCCCCACCTAGGGATACCCACTAAAACCCCTGGGTGTTCCGTCCTGCGCCTTATGCCAGGGCTACGGGACTGCGGGATTACCAACTTCGCGTGCCCTGGCAGGCGTGGGCCTCGCTCACTAGGCCTCTTCCAATGCCAGGGGACTACGCCCCTGGCCACAACTAGGTCTTTTCAGTGCGTGGGTCGGTCTGTACTGTGCCCCACGGGAAGAGAGATGAGCACGCGCGGAACACTTGCGCTCTCATCTCAACGGCATGTGCGGGTGAGTGAGAACCCCTATACCCCAAGGGCCCCCCACACCTGCGCCGCCCGTTTACGGCGGCCGAAGGTCACCATCCGACCTCCGGTGTCGGCGCGTCTTCCTTCGGCGGGAGCAGAGCAGGGAAGTACGCTCATGCTCCCACTCCGCCTCCTCCTTCGCAAACATGACTTGCTCGCAAAAGGAGGAGACGGCATCCCATCCGGTAGAGCTCCCGACCATGGGTACCACGGCCGGGAGCGAGGTGTCAGATCCGGTATGGGCGACGAGCTCCCGGCGTTGCTCCGTCCAGGCTGGACACTCCTGGGATGTGTGCAGCGCCGTGTCCTCGTCGCCCGTGTCACTATGGTGGCACTCTGACGTGGCCTCAAGGCAGAGGCGACACGGGTACCACCGGAAGCAACCATGCCCCGTTAGGACCTGTGTCAGCTTGAACGTTAGGGTACCGTGACTTCGTCCAATCCATTCTTACAAGACGGGCCTCACCGCCTCAATAGTGGCGGGGCCCGCGCTGGAGCGTCGTAGGCGCTCTTCCCAGACCCCCATGGCAACCTGGCGTAGCTCCGACCGGCACTCCTCAATCTCGCGAGGCGCGGGTCTGGAGTCCCTGGCCAGGGAGGGCTTCTTTGCGCCACGTATACAACGACGCTAGGACCCTGGCTTCCAGGTACCATGGGGGGGATCCGGCGAGTAGTGTGGCCACTTCGAAGGACACCGTACAGTATCCTGTTACTGCTCTGACGGCCAATATTCGCTGCGCTTGTCGTAGTAGCGCAGCATTTTTGGTCGCCAGGCGATTTGCCCATACTGGGGCCCCGTAGAGGGCCATCGATCATACGATGCCTTCGAAGAGTTTCCAGCACGTGGCGTTGGGCCCCCCGATATTGGGGAGCAAGCGTGAAAGCGCGCCCGCCGCCCCCTTGAGTCTGGGGAGCAGCTGCCGAAAAATCCCATCGGCTATCGAGGACCAATACTTCATGGTCTCCCCGATGCCAATGCGGATGCCTCCTACTACGATGTTACTGTCTGGAGGTGGACGATTACGAGGACCGTGAAACATCACGACCTCGGTCTTCTGCAACGCCACCTCCAGACCAAGACGCCGGATCCTACCTACGATAGTGGACACCCTAGCCGTGCCTAGAAGGCACGCCTGCCGTTGGGTCCTCCTGCGCGCGGCGATCAGTGTATCATCAGCGTAACAGACGACACTGACACCCGGGGGGACCCGACACCTCAGGGTAAAGTCGTATGCGATGTTCCACAGGAGGGTTCCACCTAGAACCGATCCCTGTGGAACACCGCACACCATGGCTCGCCGATTCCAGCCCTCGTGGACCGGGTAAATGACGGCTCTGCTATTCAAATATGCCCCGACTATACGGCGGAGGTAGGACGGCACCCCGAAATACCGGAGTGCCTCCTTGATGCATGGCCAGGGCAAGGAATTAAAGGCGTTGGCGATGTCTAAGGACACCGCCAATAATACCTCGCCCCGGGAAACTGCTTCCTGCACCAGGCCTCTCAGGTGCATGGCGGCGTCAATCGTGGAACGCCCTGTGCGGAAACCGAACTGGTTGTCCGCCAAGTCTGGCCCTTCGTCGATAGGTGCTGGACGAGGCGGTCTACGATGATACGGCTCAAAGAGCTTGCCAACCTCGTCTAGCAGCACAATAGGCCGGTAGGCGGACGGTGAGTCTGCAGGGCGCCCTTCCTTACGCAGCAGGACTAGTTTTCCGGTCTTCCACCGTTGCAAGAACTGGCCCTGCTCCAGACATGCGCCGAAGAACCTCATCAGTCGGGGCTCCAGGGCGTTGTAAGACAAAACCCACGCACGCCCTGGTATGCCATCAAGGCCGGGGGCAGCGTTCTTGGCCTTTAGCCTTAGCATAGCCGCCCCCAGCTCTACCCGGTCCATGGTGGGCACAGGGTGTCTATCCGCGCTGGGCTCCGCCTCTGGCGGTGCCATTGCAGGAGGCGTGTGCTCAGCCCGTGAAGGGAACAGAGCGCCAACAACGTCGAGTGTGACGTCCCTGGGGAGAGACTCGGTTAGCGGGGGCGCCCAGGCACGGAGCTTGTTCCGTGCCATTTTGAAAGGGCGCCCCAAGGGTCTTGGTTTAGACTATCCAAGAGCTCCCCCCAGGCCACGTTCTTTGCGTTGCGGATCGCAATCCTCAGTGTCTTTCTGGCGCTTCTGTACTCCTCGTATAGCTGAGCCTCTACGGTCGCTGCGTCCACTGCGTGGCGACGCCGTCTTCTGTGTCTGTTGTACTGGCGGCGCGCGCTATTGCACCCGCGCCGTAGCCCCTCGAGTTTGGGGCTTCACCAGTACACCCTTCGAAAGGGCCGGAAACGACCCCTCCTCAGCATCGCCGCATCGCAGACGCCAGCGACGAGCGACCGTAGGTTTTCTGCCTCCTGCTCTACATTTACATCGGGAGGGTTCACCTCGGGCCCTGATGTCCAGGTGGCGACAATCAGGGCCTCTCTGAACGCCTCCCGATGCAACTTTTGCAATACCCAGCACGGACAGTCTCCTACCGGGGGCTCTCGGGACGGCGGGTCCGGATTCTGGGTGGAGATGTTGAACCCGATGTATCGGTGATCTGAGAGCGTCTCTACCCCCGTGACAACCCTCCAGTCCCGCACACGGTGCGCCAGTTCAGGGCTGGCAAACGTGACGTCTACTATTGAGCCGCCCTGTTAACGCACACACGTGTGTACTCCGGATTATGATGGCCACTGAGCCATCCAGGTCCCCCGCCCAGTCAGTTGGGTTGGTTGGTCGGGTTGGGGAGCTTGACTCCCGTGATGCCAAGCTCTCCCAGCTTTATGTTGGCCTTTGCTTTCTGCATTATCTCCGCGTAGCTGGTGTCCTTTTCCACGGCTGCAGGTAACAAAGTAAGGATTACCGCAGTGGTGTTGGGCACCCGCATACGCGGACCCTTGTTCGCCGAAATCTTGGGCGGATTTGCTTACGGCTTGGGCTGGGGTGTCCGGCCAGAGCCGCTCTGTTGGTTCGGTGGCTTCTTCTTAGCTTTCCGGGCTACCTCCGACCAGCCTTCCTCAATCCTAGGGGGCGGCTCTGGGGCCGCCGTGTCACTCCTGGCTGGTCTTTTAGGCTTGGGGGTACTCGACTATCCTCCGTTACCTTCTCGGGCGCCCCGCTTCCTTTTGGTGGTTGGGAGCGCAGGGAAGTCTTCGGGAGGGCGGTTTGCCTCTCTTCTCCCAGGTGCAGGGTTTGCTGTGCAGTCACCCGCCGGGCGTCTACTGCCAGCGGCGGCCGGACTCGCTTCTCTGGGAGAAGGCGGTCATCCAGGCCGGCTAGCTTCGCGTCCATCATCGCCCCGAGGGACAGGGTCATCCTGATCATTGAACCGCCCTCCTACGACAGGCCTCGATGCAGGCGGTGGTGGTGGTGGCGGCGGCTTCGGTGACGAAGTGATATTGGGTGGTGCAGGCTGGGACAATCTCGGCCCGTAGGCAAGCCAACTCCTTCCTCAACTCTTTCATTTCGGCCTCGAGGCGTCGGTTGGCCGCTTCGAGTCGCCTGATTTCATCGGACTCCGTGCGGTTGCGCAACACCTCGAAGGCATCACTGATTATACCGACGGAGTCGTCGAGGGATTTCATGAACGGCCCTTTCAACCCCGTGGGGACCTTTGCCACATGACGAATGACCTCCAGGGCATTCCGGACGTCCACTTCGATGGCCTGTGCAGTTCTGGCCCCGGTCTTATCCGTTATTGCAACCGACCTTGAACGATCCAGTAGTTCTGGGGCCCGCCGGGCGATACGCGCCTCGTCGGCTGCTCTAATCAGCACGGCGGTACTCTTTTCATGGTCCAGTTCAATTTCGGCGGCCCGTCCTGCTTGGGCGACGGCCTCCTTGGTCCGCACCAAGCTCGCAGCCTCCGCTAATACGCCCGCTTTAGGTGAGGACACCTTGCGGGAGGCTTTCGAGGCCACCGTTTCCTCGTCGCTTGACACCAAAGGTATTCTTTGGTTGCCCCGGTAAGGTACGGAATTCCTCTTCTTCTTTTGGATGCGCCACTGGCTCGACGGGTTCGAGGGCCCGGCTTCCGGTTCGGTGCGTATCACGGTCCTGCTCCGGACCGTGAGCGAGTCGGTGACCGCGATCGTGTCGGAGAGCGCGACCGCGAACGAGACTCTGTCCTGGAGCGGGACCAATTGGAGAACATCGACAGATTGTAATCTGACTCGTCGACAGCTCCACTTAAGGCCCCGCTCATATTGCCGCTTCTGGCGCCACTAGCAGCAGATGTGCGGCCGCTCTGTCTTATGTTACTTCGCGCAAAGGTTACTTCGCCGCCCATCTCGGGCACCTTCTCCTTGGACAACGTTTAGATTTGTGGGGAGCGCAAAATCTCTCTACGGGAGAGGATCTGAGTTACTTATAAGCTAAAGGACTGTGAGTTGCGTGCGATATGGCTGCTAGCAGGACAAACCACACGCCACCCGCAGGGCGCTCGCAGCCGGGATAACTCCCCCGGCATGCAGCTTCCAGCACGCCTACTAAGCTGGTGGGTGAGAGGGCCGCACTGCCCTAGGGGCGAACAGAACGACGCCCCCACCCAGATTCATGTGAATGATTTTTCCCTTTTGTCCACGGTGCACCAGCACCGTAGACAAAAGGGAAAAATCATTGTTGGTTGGTTTTTTCAGACCACACCAGTGGTCTGAAAAAACCAACCGCCACCCCACCAAACATCGCGCGACGGTGACGAAGCAACACAGGGGCGGACCGCCCTTAGGCTCACTCCATCGTCGGCCCGGGGATTAGCAAAGAGTAGTAGGGATTCCAGAGTTCTGGCTCACGGCAAAAATCGTGTTTCTGACGGGCAAAAAGTGTTTCGACGGACAACCCCGCCTAAGAAAAAAAAGTTTGGTGTCAAATTGGGGATTCTTGAGTACGCCCGATCGTTCTGCGCTATCAGTTTTTCGATATCTGCTGTATTTGCAGAGATAGCTTTTTTAATTCCGTGCTAATTACAGCACTAATTAGCTACTCATTTGTTTATTCTTTTCTTAATTACTATTTCACGTTCACTAATTACCCCCGTCTGATACTCCCTATCGTTCTTAATGACGTCAACAACGACTTCAAAACAAAAACAACATGTTCTTTTCTTCCTCAGCCTTTATTTAAAACAGTATTTGTACAAATCGTATACTAATATATCATTAAGGAGTGTTTCCTGGCTTTCGAATAAATTGGTCAAATCCGCCATACTATTATATCCATGAAACTTATAGTATAAGTACACCAAACAGTATGCACCACATACTGAAGTCCAGTCATTTTGTATTCTCTTAGTATTGAAATGCCATATTCTACAATTCCTATTTAGAAAAGCCAAGTGGAATCCTACAGGTGACCGACCAAAGGAATAGAAGTATTATTGTCCAATGTTGTGTTGGTCTATATGCATGGCTACCCAGTGAGAGCCTGGCTGGGTGCTTGGATCCAGATTGCTTACTAAGAACGTAGGCGCTTCCATGTGAATTGGTAAGTTGTTTACTGCATACACGTTCCTCTCTAAAGATGGGTGAATTTTGCATAAACATTTCTGGATCTCGATTGTGTTCATATTTGTAACCAAAGTGCACACGTGCTACTCGATGAAGAATACTATTGTAAATGTTCAACATAATCTTGTGAACTTATTATGTAAAGGAAGTTGTAAAGAAAAAATATGAAAGCTATATTGACAGTTTTATTTATTGATTTCTTTCTTATGATTAATACATATAATTCTATCTTAACTACTATAGTCTAAGATTACATTGCGGTTCTTATCTATTTCAATAACATTATCGAACTCGGCATACACAATACAGTTAATAGTTTGTGAAAGAGCAGATTCAAAACGAATTTCTAATCTCACGCTACCATTCCTTATCAGATTCCAATGACTTGAGGAGTTAGCTGATAAATCAGGAGTTAAGTCAAAAGCTAGCTGACAGTAACCTTTAGCATACTGTTCCCTAGATATCCCGTTACCTTCGTTAAGAAAATGGATACCCGTTCCAGAGAATAACGTATGATAGGCTGTAGTGAAAATATTACTCTCAAATGATGGTTGTAACGCTTTAGAAGGTATTTGCTGACCATCAATGTATAAACAAAATGAACTCATTTCATAATTCTCAAAATTAAAGGGATTTTTAGTAAGACTACCATTAAACGCTGCGTTATTAACAAAGCCAACTATGCATCTTTTAGGTACCTGCCCCAGGAATATATTATCGAGGGTCTTTCCTTGAACCCCCGATGGTATCGTTAAAACTTTGACTTCAGCTCGAGTAATAGGATATTTTGCAGTAGTAGAGGCTAAAACTTTTTGATGTGCGAGTAAAATAATTGGGCTGATTCGAGATCTACGGACAACGAGAGTTGCATCCATTATGCATACTTTTAGTTTTAAATTGTTCGAAGAAGCCATCAAGTTAAATGTTTCTCTCGATCGAACTAATTTTATAGACATATCAACACTTATCATAACGATTTATTTGTCAATAATTACAAATTAACACTTATCGTAATGAGTTGTTTGAAAGCTATTTTAATCATCATTTAATCATAATGATATATTTGCATATCATTTGTTAAAATTAGATTTAATGGGATGACTCCAACTATATAAACTCAACATCAAAATGAAATATTATCAGTGAACTGAAGTAAAGTAGTCAGTAGAGTGTGTTTTCGTGTTGTGAAATTAAATACTTCAGATCTGAAATGGAGGTAAGATATGTTCCACTTAATATTTTTTATTAAACTTTATAATTATTAATTTATCTTCAAAATGATAGTACAATTTCTTACAAATTTTGTTGTTTCAGAACCTATTTGAAGAAAATACATTCAAACAGTATTATTACCAAACACTTTCTGATGAAGAGAGTAGCAATATCGATAATTTGAGCATTGTTACAGATTCTCCAAAACAAAAAAGAAAAAGAGACGAGGAAGAAAGTCTTGACAAATTTTTTGAGTTTTCAAAAAATAAAAAGAAAAAGCAATGTTCATCTGTATCCCGAGCTCAACCAAACGGTGGTGATGCATATTTATCGACTAATAGAGAAGATGCATGTTCCTCAACGCACTTAATAAAAATTGAAGTGTGTGAATTGAAAACATTAGCAAAAATACCCAGCAGCCACAGTAAGAATTAAATATTATACAGATGACAAAAACAAACATTTTGAAAGCATCAAAAAGACTGCATACAATATCACAAAAGAAATTTCCATGATTGATTCATGTAAAAAATTTCATTATAACAATAGTGATAATAAATAACAAAGATTGTTTACTACCTTGCTCTAGTACTTAGCTAATTATGTTATTGTGTAATTTAATTTAAAAATAACAGATTTATACCGCTTCTCAGGTATATAAGTAGTGTGTTATCCGAAAGTGATAACCATTTATAATTTCAATCTTGTTCCTACATCATCGCAAAATGGAACGTGTTTATGTCAATGCTTTTTCTGTCGTCGGAGTTTGAAAGCAATGAAAATGATAAGAAACGTGAACTTGATGAAATGTGTGAAGATAGGGATATGGTGGAGTTATGTGACAATGTTGAAAAAACGGATTTATTTGATTTTGAATACGATCAAGAGCTGTACGAAATTTGTACCATGTATGAAAATTTATTCGATTCTGAATATGACACCAGCCTTTATGAAATTTGTACCACGGTTGAGAATAATATTATGTAAGTATACTTTAATTACTTATCTTATTTAACTTAAAACACTTACATTTTTACTCGCTAACTTTCATCTATATTTTGCTTAAATATAATTTTTATTTTTTACAATCAATCATCATCCCATTCAGTACAGACAGGACAAGGAATGTTTAAAAGAAGCATTGAATTAGATAACAATAATAGTGACGCAAAGAGACAACGACACGAAGAACCTTCTACCAGTACAGATAAGTTACATTGTGAAACGTGTAATATCCTAGTTAATAGAAGATATTTTGTTAATTACACTAAAAGCACAGTACATAAAAATAATATATTAAAATCTCATTATTCTCTAGATAACGTATCTGTTGTAGAATCAACTTTTGGACAGCGTATCATATCTTACAAAGTTAAAAATAAAAATCAATCTGATTCAGTGTTTCAAACACCGGAATTGTTTCTTGAATTAATTAAAAGTGATATATTTTTTTTGATTGGTGAAGTACTTAAACAACATTCTACTGTAAAGATAAATTTTGTATTACATGCAGACTTTGTTCAAGAGTCAAAAAATCTAACTAATTCATTCGATTTTCAAACTAGTAATTTCATTATTTCTCAAGCGGATGATTTAAATATTTTCATAGTATCCTTGCGTGACACTTTAGTGCATAAAATAAGTACTTTTGAAAAGAAAGATAGTGGATGGAGTCTCACAAAAATAAATTTTATAGAACTAAACATAAACAAATATAATCCACTGCGTGGAAATTCATATATTTATTGATTTACCAAAAGATATCAAAGATAAAAAAGCCGTTATAAACGTTAATAATTCAGACAATTTATGTTTCAAATGGGCATTGCTCTCAGCATTATACCCTGTTAACAAAAATTCAGGACGACTGTCATCTTACACTATTCATTCAAATAAACTAAATTTTCACGGTATTTCTTTTCCAGTTAAATTGAACGATATATCTAAAATAGAGAAACAAAATAATTTAAGTATAAATGTTTTTGGGTTGGAATATGACATCAAACAAAAAAAAAATTCTGTTCTTGGTCCGCTTTATTTTACATAATGCCGTAAGAGTACACATATAAATCTATTATACTTACAAAATGGAACAGTCGCTCACTATTGCTACATAAAAAACTTTTCGCGATTAGTAAGTAAGCAAATATCGAATAGAAATGGTGTTGTAAACATATATGATGGGTGTTTGTTGCGTTTTTCCACTAGAGACACATTGATTAACCATCATCAACATGATTGTTCGCACATCACTACAAATTTACCTAGCAGTGAAAAAACATTAAAAAATTGGTTTGGATAACCTATATCAACCGATAAACTAAAATTCGATAAGTTCCAAAAAAAAATTAAAATTCCCTTTGTTGTATACGCTGACTTTGAGGCATTTTTAAACCCATAACATGTATTAACGATCAATCAAAATCAAATACTAACAACATTCAGAAACATGAGGTTTATAATTTCGTTTATTATATCAAATGCTCATTCGATGATAGCTTATCAAAGTATGAAACATACACTGGACCAAACTGCACTCAAGTATTCATGAATCGTTTATATGATGATTTAAAAACTATTCGCAGAAACGATTGTTTTCAAAAACCACCTGTATCACTATTAACTGTAGATACGAATACTTGTTCCATTTGTGAAACTGATTTAAAGGGTGAAGAAGTTTTAGATTTTGATAACCAATTCGGTGTTGTACATGAAGTATGTAAGAAAAAGTTCCTTAACCCTTGTTATATTCCAGTGTTTCTACATAATTTAAGTAATTACGATGCACATTTCATCGCCCATGCGCTTAATTTTGTTGAAGGTGAAATCGATATAATTCCTCAAAACAAAGAAAAATATATTTCGTTCTCAAAACACGTAACAATAAACAACAAAAAGGTCACCTTAAGATTTGTAGATTCTTTTAAATTTTTACCATGCAGCCTCGATCAGTTAGCAAAAAACTTAAAAGTAGAAGAATTTTTTGAACTAAAAAACCAATTTCCTGATAACGAAGACTTCAATCGTCTTTGTAAGAAAGGTGTTTACCCATATGAGTTTATGACTTTGTTTGACTCTCTAAATGTAACATCTCTACCAAGCCAAGATAAATTTTATAGTTCGCTTACTGATACCAAAATTTCAGATAATGATTACAATCGTTCACAGGATGTTTGGCAACACTTTGGTTGTCAGAACATGTTAGACTATTCGAATTTATATCTAAAAACAGATGTACTATTGCTAGCCGATGTTTTTGGAAATTTCCGTGACCTTTGTCTCAAAACATATGGTTTGGATCCTTCCCACTATTATACAGCATCGGGTTTAAGTTGGGATGCTATGTTAAAACAAACAAAAGTTGAATTGGAACTACTAACAGACATTGACCAAATTGCTTTCATTAAAGCAGGTATCAGGGGTGGTATATCTCAATGTAGTAATCGGTATACAAAAGCTAACAATAAATTTTTAGATGATTTTGATGAAAATAAACCTCCATCATACTTAGTTTATTTTGATGCAAACAATCTTTATGGTTGGGCCATGTCTCAGTACCTTCCTGAAGGTGGTTTGGAACGGGTGAGTCCGGAGACAAATTATGATGTTACTGATACATCTGAATACGGTTTCATTTTAGAGGTTGATTTGGAGTATCCTGGGAAACTACATAATTTACATTCCGATTTACCATTTTGTCCTGAAAATATATCAATACAAAAGAAAAAAAACTAATACCAAATTTAAATAATAAAGTAAAATATAAAATTCATTATAGAAATCTTAAACAGTGTCTTAAAATGGGTATCAAATTAACCAAAATACATCGAATATTAAAGTTCCGACAAAGCCCCTGGCAAAAAAATACATTGACTTACGTACTGAACTCAGAATAAAGGCTATATCAGATTTTGAAAAAGACTTTTACAAATTAATGAACAACTCATTCTTTGGAAAAACAATGGAAAACGTTGATAAAAGAGTAAACGTAAAATTACTAACCCACTGGGAAAATCGTGGTAAAATTTTAGGTGTTCAGGATCTTATTGCAAAACCTGAATTCAGCAATCTTTCAATTTTTTCGAAAAATTTAGTAGCAGTCCAATTACAAAAAATAAAAGTTTGCTATGATAAACCCATTTATTTAGGTTTCTCTATTTTAAATATATCAAAAACTCTAATGTATGAGTTTCATTACGACTACATTCTAACTAAGTTTGGTAATAATACAAAATTATTATACACTGATACCGATAGCTTAATATATCAGATTTTCACAAACGATTTCTATAACAAGATTAAATCCGATCTTTCATTACGGTTTGATACATCTGATTATCCTACAAATAATATATTTGGTTTTCCACAACTCAATAAAAAGAAACTAGGTTTTTTTAAAGATGAAAGTAATGGTAAAATTGTTGAAGAATTTGTAGGATTAAGGTCAAAAATGTATGCGATTCAAATCGAAAGCAAACTGATATCGAAAGCTATAGGTGTCAACAAAAGTGTCACAAAAAGGATGACAATGCAAAATTATAAATCATCTCTTTTTGATAGAAATATTAAACACGATACCATGTATAGATTTAGATCAATTAAACATACAATATTTACCCAGCAAATTAACAAAGTATGTTTATCTTATAATGACACAAAAAGATTTATTTTACCTAATAATGTTGACACATTAGCATGGGGTCATTATAAGTTAAGATAAAATATTTAAATAATATATAGATGTAAATAGAATGTATAAGATTAAAATAATAATTTTAAGGTGTAAATTTTATAAGCTTTATACAACATAAAATTGTAACAAATGTTTTTAGATAATATTAATGTAAACTAAAATATCTTTGTAGAAGGTTAAAAATGATTTATAAAAAGTAAGTAACTTATCTTAGTATACTCTAAGTAATATTTTTTAATGTATAATGTGTGTATTTTAAGAAAATAATGAGACATAATTTATGTCTCATGCAAAATGACTTTATTTATTTATCATAACTCATAGTGTTGACACGTACGCTAGGATGTTTCACTTTGTTCATCCGTTCACTTCCATAGTAGCTGGTCCAAGTGGCTGTGGAAAATCAAATTTTGTTACAAATTTTATTAAACATGTTAAAGATATTTGCAACACTTCTTTCGATCAAATAACATGGTGCTTTGATGAAATGCAACCTTTGTACAATTTAAAAAACGTTAATTACTATCAAAGCATTCCGGATCTTAATATGTTTGATGGCAAATATCCAAATCTTATAATTATTGATGATCTCATGAGAGAATCGGATGGACGAATAGTTGATATATTCACTAAAGGTAGTAATCATCGAAATTTAAGTGTGTTTTACATAACACAAAATCTACTTCACCAAGGTAAAGGACAAAGAGATATATCGTTAAATTCAAGTTATATTATTTATTTAAAAAACCCACGTGATAAAACACAAATTCGGTATTTGGCCCGTCAAGTATCTACAGAGAATCCAAAGTATATAGAAGATGCCTACAGAAATACAACCAAAGAGGTACATGGTTACTTATTGATTGATCTGAAACAAGGTACAAGCGATATACCTATGTCGAATCAAAACCAAATTTTTTCCATCAGATGGGTTATGTCATGTATACATACCAACAAAAGGGTTTAAATATGCTAAGAACAACCAAATCCCCATCATTTATTAATAATGTCGCGAAGTCTCAACACGCATAAAGATTTGTTATCAGCGTTACATAAGTTGAAACCAAAATATAGAACAGCTCTTTTAAAATCTTGTGATGAAGATGAAATAAATTGTATTTGTGAATGTATTCATAACGTTCTCCAAGAAAGGGTACCAATTGAAGAGAAGAATAAGAAAAAATTAAAAAACTACAAATCGGTACTTCGTAAGTTAGTTCGCAAAGGGGTAAATAAAGCAAGGAAAAGTATAATAATACAAAAAGGTGGTGCATTCCTACCAATAATATTGGGTGCAATCTTAAGTGGATTAGTTGAATCTCTTGTAAAATAAAAAATAAATAAATCATCAAAATAATGATAATAATAACCCTACATCCCGATTAGATAATGAAATGAAAAACATCTTAAACAATGATATGGATGATAGAGAAAAATGTATTTTGTACTTATAAATATTGCAAAGATATTTACACTTCCTTGAAGAAAATCGACGACCTATTGAATTGCCCATAATATCTAAAAATATAGATATCACTGGAACAAAATTAAATATAAACGATGAAGCTGACATTAAAGAACCAGTCTCTACGCAAACATCGGAGATAGAAGGAAAACGTGAAGCGCACACCATCAGTAAGAGTAACCCTCTTTACACAATTTCGCGGCGGTGCGTACTCGTCCCCGTGATTGAGGTTTGGGGTAATTTAAAAGTCGATAGTTTTAACTTAAATTTATTACCCCAAAAGCGACGACAACCTTACTCACGCACGGGTCGGCTCGCAGTGGCCGCCCGCCTTTCATCCTTCTCCTCGCACGATGCATTTTGCTTACCTAGCATTTCTCCTTACACGCTTACATGTTCCCTACACTACATCTCCCAAATTTTCCCAAAATTTACAACACAATTATTTGTTACAACACATTAAAACATTAGCAATAAAATTCAATGACACATAGATAGAAAAAAGTATTTCTAAATGTTACAATAATAATATTTTGCAAGAATGTATTTACCAATAATTACAATACCTGAGCATTTTTGATCAAGGTACACCTTTGATATATTCCGCCGTGTGCAGTTCGATATAATAAGTTATTTGATATTCAGAAAACAAGTTGTTTACTTATAAAATCAAAGTTCATTTGTTGAAATGTAAACGTAGGGATTTAAGTTCCATGTAAGGCTGGTTACATACTATAAGTTAAAAGTAACACGTGGCTTAACTATGCGACCACTCCTAGTTTTCTTAATATTAATTTTCTTATCACTAGTATTTCTTAATAGACTATCGGTACTAGGTATAATGCTAGAATGTTTGTTGGCAGCTGAATCATGTTTATCTTGAAATGTAGCCTTTGCAATATTATTCTCATTTTGTTCATTAATTAAATATGCTGGTTTTAATCTATCTCCTGAGATATTAAGCTTCCTGTTAGGTAATTGCAATATAAATGTTTTTGTATTTCGCTCTAAAACAGGGTAAGGTCCTTCGTATATCGGTGTTAATGGCTTACGAATAGCATCGTTACGGATAAAAACATGTTTACATTTATTAAGATCATCATGTACAAATAATGTTCGTGAGTCTCGCATATCGTGTGAAACGGGCTTTAAGTTACTTATAGTGTTTTTCAATTTACTTAGTAATACGTCATCGCTAATACTTGGGTTATCAGGGATATTATAAAAATCTCCTGGTAGCCGAAGTGTTTTCCGCACACATATTCTGCGGAACTCACGCTATTGTCACTTCTACATGCTGCGCGTAACCCTAGTAGTACAGTTGGCAACTCGTCACACCACGATTTGTTATCTATAAGACGCGCAGTTAGTGCTGATTTCATAGACCTATGCCAGCGTTCCACAATGCCGTTGCACTGCGGGTGGTATGGTGTAGTGCGCGACTTTTTAATACCCATATATTTCATTAACTGTGTGAATAGCGAACTTTCGAATTGACGACCTTGATCGCTCGTTAATTTAACAGGACAGCCGAATCGAGTGATCCATGTTTCATAGAAAACCTTCGCTGCCGTTTCGGCTGTTATGTCTCGTATTGGAATGGCTTCAGGCCAACGAGTGGTACGGTCGATCATTGTTACGCAGTACTTATATCCATCTTGAGATGTTGGTAAAGGTCCTATAATATCAATGTGCACCTGCTGAAATCTATCAACCTCTGAAAATGGTTGTAAGTTTGAAACGGTGTGTCTATACACTTTTGATCTTTGACATTGTATACAAGTTTTGGCCCATTGTCCTACGTCACGATTTAAGCCTGGCCAAAAAAATCGTTGCGTGACCAATTTTTGCGTTGCACGAATACCGGAATGACTGAGATTATGTACCGAATCGAAAACTAATTTTCGAAAATTTTCGGTTATATAAGGTCTACAAGTTGAATTTTCGCAATAAAGAGGTATTTTAGAATTTGGAATAAAACATTTCTTTAAACTAAAATTATTATTTGTCTCTTCTAGTAACTTATTTAACTCTATGTCCATGCTTTGAGACAGTGCTATTTCTGAGAAATCAATTGCACCTGGGCAGTGTATGGTTTCAATTCGCGATAACGCATCCGCTGCTGCATTCCTTTCGCCTTGTATGTACCTAATATCTGTTGTAAACTCACTAACAAATAATAATTGTCTAGTCCGTCTCGGTGTTTCACAATTACTTTCTAACTTATTAAATGCATATATTAAAGGTTTGTGATCTGTAAATATGGTTAACTGATTTCCTCGAAAAGATAGCGGAAATGTTTTATGGCCATATAAATTGCTAATAATTCTCTATCATATGTAGAATACTTTTGTTGAGCTTTGGTAAACTTCTTAGAAAAGTATCCCAAGGGTTGCCATAAACCGTTAACTTGTTGTTGCAATACTGCTCCTGCGCATGTATTTGACGCGTCAGTCATGAGTGCTAACAGTACTTGTGCTACAGGATGCGCTAACGAGACAGAGTTTTCAAACTGTCTTTACACGTTTGAAATGCTTGTATTGCGTCATTGTTCCACTGAATAATAGTTTTATCTTTGTGTTTAGAACCTTTTAAAAATTCGTTTAATTTTGCCTGATGTGTGGCGGCGTTGGGTATACTTGCTCTATAGAAATTCACCATGCCCAAAAATCGTCTTAGTGCTTCTATGGTTTTGGTAACGGGTATTCTATAATTGCCCTAATTTTACTGTTAAGAGGACGAATTCAGAAGTAGAGACTTCGTATCCCAAAAATTCAATATTAGGTTTACAAAACTCACATTTAGCGATATTTATTGTAATACCATACTTTCTAAATCTGTCAAAAACTTGACGTAAATAAATTTTGTTTTGTTCTATACTGTCACTAGCAATGATAACATCATCGACAAAGTTGAATAGAAAATCTAGGCCTTGTAACACATTATGGTTCATAAAACGTTGGAATGTTTGACTAGCGTTTCGAAGACCGAAGGTCATACGCGGGAATTCAAACAGACCAAAAGGTGTTATAATGGCGGTTTTTCAATGTCCTCCTTAGCAACTTTGATATAATAATAAGACTTATTTATATCTAATTTAGAAAAGACCTTCTTACCTGCCAATATGTAGGTGAAGTCGTGTAGACGAGGAACAGGGTAACGATCGGGCTTTGTGATGGCGTTGAGCCTCCGGTAGTCTCCGCACGGCCGGATGTCTCCATTTTTCTTCGCGACCACATGTAACGGGCTGGACCACTCGCTTTTGGATGGTCTGCAGATACCTATCTCCTGCATCATCCTAAATTCTTCCTTTACCTTGTGATACCTGTGAGGAGGAAGAGGTCTAGCACGTGCGTGTACAGGTGGATCTGTAGTTTCGATATGGTGGTAAATAGTACTACTGCTATCGGTATCGGAATCATCGTTATGAAATGGAATAGGCTTGGTTATGTCTGCGTACTCAGATAACATTTCGTAAAAGGGATGATTGTTGCCCACTGTATTTACTGACGGTTCCCTATGCATGATTAAACTGCCAAGTGTTAATAACTTTGTTTGATGATCAATTAATTTTTGTGCACTTAAATCTACTAACAATCTATAATGACGTAAAAAATCTGCGCGTAGAATAGGCTGTTTTACATTAGCTATAATAAATTTCTATTGAAAATGTTTTCTTAGCCTAAGATTTAATACTAACTGTTTAGTGCCGTATGTATGAATTTCAGTCCCATTTGCTGCAAATAACTTGTAATCCGTAGGTTGACTTACATTGTTATAACGCTTTTTCACGGGTATAACTGATACGTTGGCGCCGGTGTCTACCAGAAAACGCATGCCGGAGTTGACATCCGTAACACACAGGCGGTGGCTTGACGTATCGATGCAGTTATCCACCGCTGTCTGCACCGATCCTAGTTTTCCGCATTGCGAGATTCCGGATCTCGGGGTTCCATATTCGCCGATCCATTGTTCCAGTTGCATGGTTTAATGCATTTCTTAGCTCAGTTTCGGAAGCGAAAATGGTAGAAGCATACGCAGTCTGCACTCGAAGGGTTGCGCCGTAGCGCTGACGTTTTCACGTTGCCGGTTTCTAGAATTGCTCCGCACTCTTTGATAGCGAGAATATCGGTTTGGCGTTCTTCTTCTGCTTAACTCGTCGACACTCTGGTTGAGCTTAGCAATTTCGGCTATTACTCGGTCACTGCTGGAAGTGGTTCCCGCTGTTTGTGTTACCTGGTGAATGGTGTCACCACTTCTCGACGTTTCATGACGCTGTCTGCTAATTTTGCCAATTTATCCAGATGCGATACTTCGCTGATCGTTAAGATTGCTCGTACTGCTGGTGGAAGGTGTGCTAAGTCTTTCATTTTTTCGCAACAGTTGTGAAGGTTTTTGATTGCCAAGGTTAATTTCACTGAGTAATTTCTGAACTTTCCGTATTTCTGAGTCTTCATATACAGTCAATAATCTTTCTTTTAAGTGACGCATATGGTT